>QQSS02123300.1:0-36904 GCA_003687565.2 Craspedacusta sowerbii
ATAAGCTACTCAAGATATGCACTGACAGGAAAATGCGTGGCCTTAGGAAGCGATTGATATTTATTGTCGACATCCTGATCTTCATCCTCTTTGAGATGCAAGGGCCGATAACAGCCAACGTGTGGGCCTAACTGCTGAAAAAGCCTTACAGATGGGAAAGGGTGTTCATGCTGACGAATTTCTTGGCTTCATTTCTCTTCAGTTTTATGATCGCACTGAATGTTTACCTCGTGGCCAGACTCATCAATTTGCAATCAAACTATGCCAAGCGAGAGCTAAAAAAGCCAGTTTCTTACACAAAAGAACTCTTCCTTTCATTCAGATTCAGACACTCCAATCCCTTCGTCCTTTTATTGTGCTACTTCCGAAACATGATTTTTTCAAGCGCCCTGCTAGTGCCGTCCTCGGCATTAGTTCAACTAGGAACCCTTCTGTTCTTTAATCTGCTCGTAATGGCAACTTATTTCATGAAAGCAAATTTCATCAAAGATAAGCACATTTCATTATTAAAGACCTCACTTTTTCCAATCTTTGAAGGCTTGCTACTCGTGCAAATCTACTTTCAGATTGACTGGGTCGACTTGTTGACTGCCTGTGTGATAGTCGTCTTACTTGTCCTCGTATTTTTGGAGAGCGCCAAGAATTTGGTTGATATTGTGAAAGGGTTCATAAAGGCACTGAGATCAAGATCCGTAAAAGTGAAAAACGGAACTCGGACCACTCAGAAGTACAATAAATTTTGCAGTTTGATATCGCGTGGGAGGATTTTAAAATGTAATAAAAAATGACAATACGATGGTGGACTAGCAAGAGTTCTATGACAAAGAATTAAGAACTAAATGCAGTAGTGTTTTTTGTTTTAGGAGGTCACAATTTTTATATTTTATCTGAGTCAGTCTTCTAGGCGGTTGATCCTCAATTAAATGTCTTTTGTATTAAAATGATATAATTCATTTGCTGAATTTATGCTCTTTTCCGGCGATTAGCTAGCGGCTCTGTGGCAGTTGTTAGATATCAAATAAATTTTAGATCGAACTGTTATTTATAAATTTAGGAAGGAATTCGTGTCCATATTCACACTTTTGGTAATTATAGGCAAGGCTCATAATTGGATCGACAAACCATCGCAATCGAAATCATAATCTTCGAAGGTTTTAGTTATTCTAACAGAAGTTGCAAGAGCGGCTAAATTGTTGATCTTTTTATTTGTTGGTCTTTTTGTGTTCTTTATTCTGATCTTATTGGCGATTAATTATAAGATAAAAGACATATCATGAACTCCAAGTCTTATTGCCCGTGAAGGCCTACTTCTAGTTAAACTGGGTCCACTTAATGACTGCCTGTACAAAATTCATCTTCGCTATTTGTTTTTACAATTTTATCTTCATTAAGAAAGGGATCATAAGGATACTGAATTGTAATATTTCAATTTAGATGATGTCTTCGTTTTAAAATTCTGTTCTTTCCTTTGGGTTGATAATTTAGTCATCTTGGAGGTTGACACCATATTTCTTAGTAATTGAATGCCGATTTGATATTTTTAAATATAATTATTTTAGGAATCAATGCATGCAATCAAGTTTGCAGCCGCTGGCTGGCGCTTATGCGGCATCAGCTGTATCAATTTTCTTTAATGATCTTTCCGCGGTTGCTGCTTAAGATACTCTAATTCAGTGGAGTGTTTCAGTATTTGATCTTCCATAACTTGTGTTTCAGAAGTCGGTTCTTAAATGGGTAGCGATTCCGTTGGTTCGGTAGTTGCTGGTTAGGTAGAAGCCGTTTCTGCGGTTTCCTAATTCTTGACTGGCGCTTCATTTCCCTGAACTTAAATTGCTTGTGCTTTCGTTGAGGGCGTATCAATTTTTTTTTACTGAATTTTAAAGGCTGAATCAATCTATTGTTATGGTGTGATCTTGTGAATTATTTTGAGACTCCTTATTAACTCATGATAGCGGGTGCCGGGGCTATTTAGCTGGGTGAATTACTCGGCATAATTCAGTTCTAAGACCCAGTCCTGATTGCTGCCATTTTCTGTAAAATTTGAAAATTTGTGCTGGATAGTTTCAGAGTCTCAGCATAATCATTAGGACAGATCTGACCAATTTAGTCAGATTCCTGGAAATTGAACTTATTTAGTTAATTAATTTCATTTGTAAAGGATTTGCCCTTCGTTTAATCAATAAGCCCGCCGCCTTTGAGTTCTTTCTGTTCGAAGGTGATCGCAGACTGTCCAGAGGCATCAGAGATCCCTTGAGCCAGCGTGCAAGTGATAGCCGCAAAAGCAGCTAAATAAATTATTAATTTCATAATTGATATTATTCAAGTCATTTATATTCAAAATACGTTTTTTCAATATAAAAAGTATCCAAGGAAGATCATAGCACGTTACAAGCTTTCACAATTTTGGTCAATCGATTTCAATTTTCTAGTAAATTCAAATATTCTAAATAATAAGGAACCAGCTTATTAGCTCATCTAATTATCAAACCATAAAAACTAATTCAGACAAAGAGGCCAATCTAAATCTCTTTCAGTTCATTCTAATCTAAAATATAAATAACAACAATCAGCCTACAAATCACCTCTAAATTAAACTTATCTGCGTAAGTAGATTCATTTTTTTTTAATTAAATGATTGTCGTGTGCTCGATATGCTTAAAAAATTACTCATCCACTTCAAACCTCAATTACCATATTAAAAGAAAGCACAAGATCGTTGTCAAGTCATCATATGGCAGGCCCCTCAAAAAAATATTTGTTAAAGAGGAGGAGGACCCTGAACATTAACGATCTTATGACGATAAGATCCGATTCCTGAAGAAGACACTCAAAGTAGGACATCTGCTCTACAATAGCAAGCACGGACTGATAGACAAGGAGAATCAATTCGATTAGGAGGACATGCTGAACAGCAGAATAGAAAGCATAAATAAATTGATAAATTGGGAGGGTCAAGGCGACCGGGTGCTAAAAACTTTGAAATAACTCCTCCTCTTCACGAACAGACCCGAGGTGATCTAGTTCCTCTCCAAAATTATCCTAAACGTATTAAGAAATATTTAGAGGAAGGAGTTCAGGAAATTCCTTGACAAATACGTACTGGATTATAGCAGCCGCGTCTCTTAGGAAGTTTAGCAGATGGAGGGGCTCTTTAAGAACTACGTTCGCATTGCTCTCGCTTCATGATTCATTAATTATTTTATCTGGGTCATGATTATTCAGATTACTGACAGGCTTTTTATTATTTGCCTTAGACATCCTCTGCGGTGGTTTAACGCTGACTACTTCCTTCCTTGGGAATTTCCTTGGGCTATCCCATCTTCTAATTTCCTTCTTATTATTTTAATTATTTCTTTTAATTATAATCAAGAATTCTCGTGAACAAGCCTTTCTTTAATAGCTAAAAGACCTTGTCGCTTGTTGTCTCGTGTTTGGACAGGTTCGCATTGGGTTTCTTTGCAGCTATAATCACGACCTAGACATCGTAAGCTTTTCCTATTGCACCTTATTAAAATTGTACATAAAGAGGCTAATCCAAACGGAATTTAAACACCACGATCAGGGTCATGCTAATTAGCAGAGACGTAGATTCTCTCGATGTAATGTTTGGATAGTAGTCTTGGCAATTGTTAGAGAGTGGTTGGCCGGACTGAGCGATCTGTGGGCTTTCCTAGACAATAAACCTGACATTTGAATTTCAATTAGGCGAAAGGAGGGTGAAGTGCCAACAAGACTTTGCTTTACTTACTAATTTACTTGTCAAGAGTAGCCTGAATATCTTGCAGAAATGAAGTTTTAGGTTAATTTTTTAATTTCTTCTAGTTGGGTTTGATTTCCAATTATGTCTTTGCTCTTTCTGTTTTTTTGGGTTAGACCTTTTTCGCTGGCTATTTTGGCTGGGGAGGAGCCTACTTTGAATCTTATTTAGGGATTTTTTTGGGTTATTTTGGCTCTTCAACTTTTTTGGGCTATTTTTGTTAATCGCCTTTTTTGGCCGGTTTAGGGGTTTATTTTATCTACTTTGACTATTATTTAACTCGAGGGTTCTTGATTTAAGTGGCCGTGCCTGGCCTCAGTTTTTAATTGGCTGTAGTTTGATTATTTGGTGTCTTTTTGTCGATCGGCTATTTTGCTGTTTTTTTTTTGTCCTTCGGATCTTCCTTGGTCTATTAAATTTTTTTATTTTTTTAAATCCTTTCCTTATCGTCCTTTTTATTCCCTAGCAATTTGGTTTAGCCTTCCTTTTTGTTTTCTTATTTCTTTGGTTTGGGATTGCTTTTGGTTGGTTATAGCTTGGTGGGCTATCTATGCTATTTCGATGAGGGCTATTTACCTATCTTGTGAATTTATTATTTATGATCTTCAGAGTCCTTTGACTTAGATTAATCAGTTTGTTTTTGGAGTGCATTTACATCATTTTCCACTTCAACTACTGATTGCTAACACTGCTTTTATTAAGATTTTTCAACAACTTTCTCTTAAACCTTTTAATCCTACTAAGAAACCTTATCCGATCCAGTGACTTTTTAGATGCTCTGCTGATCAGCAGCTGCCAGCTCAGAATCCTCAAGCTTTTCAGTTGATAACTTAGGTGGATCGACTGCCTACTAGCTCATAAATTTGAATTTATTATTTAATAAAAAGTGACTAACGACACATATGGTATCATTTCACAAAACGTTCGACACTCCAGTTTCTCGAGAACTACTACTGCCTTGGCTAATACCCTCGGATCTTTGAACGACCCAACTCGTATGGAATGTTCTATTTTCTAATGTTCGACTTGGCCTTTTCGAATTGGGGCTTTTCGTAGTGAGGGGAGTTTAGTCTTGACCCTCTTAGATCACGCTCTCTGATAGTTGATTGCCGGAGTCGATGATTCTAATGGGGCTTGAAATAGGAGGAGGCAGGAATAGATTTATCAGCAGCAGCGGCCTTTAGCGGTCGGCTATAGTTGTTGTATTAGTAAGGCCTGTAGTTCCTTCGTGGACTGCTTATTTTCCCATCTCGGAGAGATTAATAGTAGTTCGGAGGATTGTTATTACCATAGCTGCTGAAGGAGTATCCGCTCCTCTCTCGAGGCTGCTACTTGTAGTTGGAGGGTGATTGGTAGTTCTCTCGGTATGTGGTGTCAGGCTTTCTCTATCGTGGAGGTGGTATCCTTGATTGATAGTTTTGGCCGGGGGAGACTTGCTGCGAGTTTTGATAATAGCTGTAATCTCCTGCAGGCTTTTGATGGTAATATTAATTTTAGGTAGTTTGGGCAGGTCGTCTCGATGGTGAGTTGATCTGGCTTCGAGAGTAGTCCTCTCGGCTATCCTTGTACCCACTAGGAATTGAGTATTTGGATTATGGAGGTGGCATACCTGGGTATTTACTTTATTGCGGATTGTACCTATTTTATTGGAGTGGAAGGTATTTAGGCTCGTGAGGGTATGGCTTTTATTGGTGGGGTGTTGAATGGTATTTGCTTTATTGTGGAGGATATTTTGGATCTTGGGATTGCTGCTGCATCTGCTGCTGCTGCTGGTAGAAGAACATTTGTGGAGGATACATCGGCATCATGAATTGCTGCTGCTGTTGCGGCTGCATACCAGTTTATCCACTTTTTCCTTGCTGGAAGTTTGATTGATCTGAATTGTATCCGTAAGGTGGCATGAACATTGGATAAGGAGGATAGAAGAAAGGAGGCTGCTGGAACTGCTGCTGGTCCTAGTGCTCTTTGGGCTGATAAGAGGACTGCTGACTCCTTTGAGGAGGGATTTGGATGTTGGGTTAAGGAGTGGAGGCATCTACCAAGCCTAACTACCTTTAGAATTGTTTAAGCTGCTTGCAGAAACCGAGGTTGGGACATGTGAGGCGTCTTTTGGATTTGACGGTTTGATAGGCTTGATCTGTTCTCCAACGGTATTTTTTCATGAGGTAGGCTATTACGATAGTCGTGCTCCGTGATACACCTGCCAAACAGTGGACTAAAATATTGGTCCTCCTTCGAGCCCTGTCTATAAAATCGTAGGTTTATTTAAAATGCTGGGCTAAGTCGTAGTCCTCCTCATCTTATGCTGGGATCACTTAGTGCATCTCAATGTCTCGCTTCGAATAATTGAGTCCGGCGTTAGGGGCGACAGTGAGCACTGCCCCAATTTTGTTTTTCTTGAGAAGATTGACATCCTTGGCTGCATCGACATCGCCTATGTAAATGGCGCCTTAGGAGTCCTAAGGAAGGATTTGATTGATAGGTTAAAGAGGAATTCCATTGATGGTTGGCAGTTTGGCAGTAGGAGAGGTAGATTCCTCCTGCTTAGGCCGTTGAAATGACATTAATTCTAATTTAATAATAATAATTATTGACTTGCATCAGAGGTCGTTGAAGAAGTCGTTGTTCACCTTGCGCTCTCTCCGTTTGGGTTGGAACTATTCCTTGGGCTTGAGTAGGTCTGCGAGGAAGGGGTCCTCTTATTTCTTCTTTTTAATGCCCAGAATTTCATGTATACCTAATTATTCATCCTTCTTTTGGGGGACTTAGATTTTTGTCTCAATTTTCGATTAGAATTTTGGCTAGGCTCTGGCTACTGGTATTTGGGTTATATTCTGTTATGCTGGCAAGTTGATCTACTAAGCATTCTGGAAAATGTCATATTTCTTCCTCTAGATTTTAGCGGCCTTCTTTGACCGGTTAGGTCGGTCCATTCCTAGCTGCTCCTCAAGTTTTTGTACTTCCTTAAGTCTCTCTCTTTCCAGGTCCAGCTCCATTCTAATTTTTTATTATTTTTTTCGTTATTCCTAAATTTGAGCGGCAGATTTTTATTATTAAGCTTACTTCTTTTTGAAAAGCCTTTTTTTAGGGCCTTAACTCTGGATGTTAAGCACCGGGAACTATTATTTTTTGGGCTAAGCTGGTTTATGCTCGATTGGAAACTCTTATATTTTTTTCGGTTAGAAGTATGCCTTGGGCTATTATTTGACTACAGGTTTTTAAAATATAGTTTTTTATTCTTTTTTCTGTTCAATAACAGTTGGTATGTAACCCTCTTCGGCAGAATTATTATTTTTCCTGAACCGGAGTCGTCGAGGTCCTGATATTTAATTTTCTTAACGCAGTTAAATTTGGGGTGGGTTGGAAATGTTTACAGGTTTGCTGATATTGTTTATTGACGACTAAGGCTAATTTTTCTCAAGACTAGAGTTATACTAACCCTCCTTGTTCCTTCTTCTAAGTGCAAAGGGTCTATTTGAAATCACTTTGCTCTCTTCTGGCTATTTATGCTAGGCTGCAGGTGGCCTCTAAGGTTATTTAGGTACTTATTTTTTCTTATCTTCTTTCTCGATTTCTTATTTCGATTATTACTTGATCGAAGAGCCTTACTGCCACCTCCTCTCCTCCTTGTTCTAATCTCTTTTTCTAAAGCCAAAAGGCTTGTTTTTTGCCCTTTCTTCTCTCAATTAATATTTTGTCTTCTCCTAAAGTTGAAAAATCTACAACTATTCATGTTTTTTTTATTTTTACATTTTGGTGCTCTCAGCCATTGAAAACTACTGTTTGGGCTTAGAGGATTGGCTATTTTGGATATTATCTCTCGAGTAGCTCCTTTTTATTTTTTAGGGCTATAAAAGTGGACTTGCTATTTTCTAATTCATAACTATTTTTAAATCAGTCTGTAACTCCTCTTAAGTCTTTTTGAGCCGAGCGAGGATATGTTAAGCTAGATTGCCCTTCTCACAGTTAGCTTTGATAAAAGTCAGAAATTTATTGATAGTTTCATGAGTCTATTTCTTCAATTCCTAGATCTACTTCTAATGTTTTTCTATCTATTTAGATTTAGCTTTTATTGTGTTCTAGTTGTGCTGGGTGTGTCTTGCGATGCTGGCTTTCAGGCTCAATATCTACTTTGCCAGTTTGGATTACTATTATTTAAATTACTTTATCTTCTTTTGAATTTAGATGGCCTTGACCGACTCATTTATCTATATGCCCTTGCTTTCAGCCTCTTTTAGTTTCTCAGCAATTTTCTAATCGAACTCCCTGTTTTTTTCCTTTAAGTCTTACAGCTATTTTTTAAGTTTTTATTCTTTTTTATCGTTTTCTTATTTCATTTTTCTAAAAGTAAGCAGATTTTTCATAACATCCTCCCTAATTTTCTGAGGTTCGTTTTTTATTTTATCCTCCATGACTAGTTTTTTTCCATTGGAGTTGATTTCCAAATTAATTTTTTGATTCTATTTTTTTAATTTTTCTATCTTCGATCTTGTTTAATCGATCTAGGTCTTACAATTTTACAGAGCCTATTTGTTGAATACGCTTTTGAACTTCTTTTATAGGTTTTACTTCTCGGACAGCTGACTTTTTATAAGCGCTTGCTTATTTTTAAGTTATTGCTGGAGCAACTAGATTGACGGGGCTGCAAGTACGGGTTTACTTGGGGCTATTTAAAATTCCTGCTTTCTCTGCAGGATTTTGGTAGTTTCCCCGTTCATCATCTTGATAAATTATCTCATTCTGTTTATCTCCTTGTTGAGTCGCGCTTTATCCATTCTGTTCAAATCTACTTCAGGGAATTATTTGTTTACTGTTTAGACGTAACTTTCAATTTTAGTGGTTTTTTTAATGCCCTTGTCCGCAGTGTTGGGCTTAGCTGGGGCGGGTCTCACATTTTTCGGCTTAGATGTACTTAATTTTTTGCTGATAGGCCCATTCAATTTCTTTTCAGTTGTCTTTTTGGGCTACTAAGACTTCTTTTCTTAGAACTGCTAAAACTAGTCTCCGTATTCTTAAAATTACTCTTAGTATTAAGCCTCAGCCTATTTGTCGGACTATTTTTTCTGTTGGTCTTCTTATCCGTATTCGAAATTCTAGTTTTCATATTCAGGCTGGTTTATGATGGGAGTCGGAGGTTTTTGAGGCTTTACGTAACCGAACTAATATTAATCATCGACTAGCTCTAACTCCTAATCAGGCTGGTTGACTTTTTTGTTAAGGCTTTTATTGATGTAGAGATCGTTGGCAGGACTAACATTTTTATATAGGGAAGGTAGTTTGGAAGGCTAAGGGATTTGCATGATGCTAGGCTTGGAGGTCGGAACTGGCTAGTCGATTTCCTAATCAATAAATTCGAAGTCATCGTCCCACTTGCTCATTTAAATCAAAAACAATAATGGCCAGCGTTTATATCAAGAAGTACAAGGTCCCATAGACTTTCGAGGAAATCATTCGTTAGCTGACCAGGGAGATCTTGAGGGACCAGCCCAAAGACATTGTCGAATACGCCGCCCGCTATTTCTAGATTATGGATAAAAGTAGTTTTGCTAACAGATCAGAAGATGGGCATCAAGAAAAAAGATGGCAAGGACAAAGGCTATGTTAATGTGAAGACGATAGGCTAGATCAGCGGGAAGGCGATGAAGGTGGTGGAGGTGAGCAACTAAGCGATCAGCTCGGATCATACTTCAGCATGATTGATTATGAAAAAATAAATCATTTTGCTTTTTATTGGAGAGTATGGATGGGCCAGGGAGGGTTTCCCAATGACAGGGTTTCTTGTCCTATTTTTCTCCTTAATATTGAGGGATTTCGTTAAAGAAGACTTTGACTCGTCTTTTGCGAGGCAGACTACGTGAATCTTCAAAAGTTGATTGCAGTATGGAATCACTCTTGATTTAGCGCTCCTAGAATTTATTAAGTGCTTGAGAGAGTTAGGACTGGGGCTTGAACCTGAACTGCCTGAAGATGTTATTCCGTATTTCCTAACGAGCGACCGGCCTGTCGGAGTTAAAATAACGTAGGTAATTGAACTTCCCTTCCTATTCGAGCATCTAATTTATAAAAATAAGACGTGAATCCTAATTAAATTTGGTTAAAAGGATCTGCCTGCTGCTTATTATAATATTGATATGACCAATTAGCTGTCGAAACCCTAAGGTTCTTTGTTTGCCTTGCTCCAGAATGTTCTGATAGGCACGCGTAAGAAGCAGGCCGTCACCGGCTCTGTTCTGCTCACCCTCCTTTGTCTCGTCTTCATAAGGTCGAGGAGACCACACTCGATCAACATCAAACTGAAAGCAAACAAAAAAGGCAAAGGTAACGTCGACAGCGTTTTTTGGTAGCGCATAAAATTCTTGGTGAGAGTGGTGATCCCTCAGTGGAACTGCATCGAAGTATTTCATCTTTTCCTCCTCACCATCTTCCTAATTTTCAGGACTTTCCTAAGCATTTATATCGCCTCTGTCAACGGAATGATCGTCAAGTCCATCATCAAAAAAGACCTCTCACACTTCATCAAGAAGATAGCCACGCTAGGTTTGATTGCCGTCCCCGCCTCTTTTGTTAACAGTTTTCTCGACTATCTAAATAAAAGTCTGGCTATCAACTTTAGGACAAGACTGACCCATTTTTACCATGACAGCTATCTCAAGGATATGGTCTTCTACAGGCTCACTGGACTTGACTCGCGGATCTCCAATCCTGATCAAAGACTCACCACTGACATTTAAAAGTGGGCTAATTCTCTCTCTGTTATCTACAGCAATTTTTCAAAACCAGTACTTGACATAATTCTATTTTCACGAAAACTGAGCGAGTTGGTAGGATACAGTGGCCCTCTGGTCGTGATCCTCTGGTATTTCTTTTCAGGACTATTCATCAAACTGGTCTCGCCCTCCTTCGGCAAGCTAACTGCAATCGAGCAAAAGCTATAAGGAAACTACCGAACCTCCTAATCGGACCTAGTAAACCACGCGGAGTAGATAGCATTCTACAGGGGCAACTCTTGGTAGTACAGCAGAATCGATAAGAATTTCGGCGACCTGATTCGGCATTCAACCAACATAATCAACAAAAAGCTGTTCATGGGAATTTTCGACTCTATTCTAGTGAAGTACGGCGCGCTAATGGTTGGCTACGGTGTCCTGGGCATCCCTGTGTTCGGCGCAGGCTCGGCTCAGTACCTTTCCACCATAAAGAGCGATGCTGGCGCTATCACCAGAGACTACGTGAGGAATTCATCACTGCTCATCAATCTAGCAAAAGCCATAGGCAGACTTGTGATATCATATAAGTAAATCCAGCAGCTAGCCGGCTACACAACCCTAGTCTACTAGATGAGTGAGGTGCTAGATGATCTTTCGGAAGGTCGATATGTGCGCACGCAGATTGTAGGCTAAAAGGACAAGAAGTAGTTGAAATCAGTCAGTAATTTGAATCAGATTAACAAGGGCAGGCTGGTCGAAACATAGAATTAAATTGTTTTCAATCATGTTTCAGTGGTCTCGCCTAATGGAGATGTGCTCATTGAAACACTTAACTTCGCCATCAGTGCTGGCATGAACTGCATTATCACTGGGCCAAACGGGTGCGGCAAGAGCTCCCTCTTCAGAGTGCTCAGTGGCTTATGGCCCTTGACTGAGGGTTAGCTCTCACGACCCTCAGTCTAAAAATTATTTTACATCCCTCAGCGACCGTATCTTCCCTGTGGTAGTTTGCGGGATCAAATTATTTACCCTCACAACAAGCTTCAAATGCTTAGGAAGAGGTATGAGGATAAGGATTTGCAGACTCTACTAGAGTCTGTTAAGTTGGCCTACTTGGTTGAGCGAGAAGGTGGGTTCGATGTTTGTAACGACTGGAATGACGTTTTATCAGGCGGAGAGAAGCAACGAATCGCCATGGCTCGCCTTTTCTACCATAAGCCAATGTTTGCAATCCTGGACTAATGCACGAGCGCAGTTTCCATGGACGTGTAAGCAATCCTGTACAACACCGCAAAAAGAATGGGAATAACGTTATTCACAGTTTCGCACCGACAAACGCTCCAGAAATTCCACGACTTCAAGCTAGCCTTTGACGGCTAAGGCAAGTGCTAATTCAGCAAGATCTAGCACGAGCCGCATAAATGACAATGACAATTTAGAAATAAGATTAATTAGATTAATAGTCGTTATGAATAATCATCCGCTTACAGAGCGAAGCTACAGGTCAGTGCGGAAATCAGACTACGCATATTCCGAGTTCGATTTAGATCAGTGGCAACTCAGGGAAAATCAGGTGGATGCACTTTTCAGGAGGCGCAGAAACATCCTTCTCGAAATCTCCAAACAAAACCTCAAAATCTACCATAGAATTAATCATCAAAAGTCTCCTTACGAATACTCGAAAAAAAATAAAAAAAGTCTGCCGCCCATCAGCCTCACGCCCCTCCCCCGGTGATACATGGATGAGTTAATCTTCAATATTTGTAATCCTTTTGGTAGAGCGATTACTTAGCCTTCTCGTCCGAACTTCCTTTGTAAATTCCCTGCCTGGCCTACCAGTTCGCCTTCGCCCGAGTTAGAAGCGCCTCCCTCGCCTTCTAGAGGTTCTCCTATTTGCCAGCCCAGGCCTTCATAGCACTATTCTGAAGGGCTCTGCCAAAAGAGAAAGAAACGCCCCAAGGTTTAGGAATTGATTTGATTTTGTTCATCTCGTTGAGGTTCATAGATGCTTCTTACTCACTCTGCCCGCCGGAGAGGAACACGATTCCCACCATAGCTGCTGGAATAGTCCTTGAAAGGGTAATCAGAGTCCTATGAGCGATTTCGACTTAGTTGTCTTTTTTGCCTGTAGGGCAGTCCAACCCGTCAGTGATCATATTGGGCTTGAGCAGACAGCCCTCAAGGAAGACATCGTTCTAGCTAAGACATTTGATAACCTTGGCAAATACTTTTTAAGAAACGCGCTGACATTATTCGATGGTGTGTTTGCCATCTGCCAGAACTTAAGGCTAAACTATAGGGACTAGTCCATTAGTCTGGCATATCTTGGCGTATCTTGCCAGTCCCCAGGCGTTTTAGGTGATAGCCAGTTAGGATGGTCCTCCTGGACTGATTCTTATGACGGCCCTCCATTTAGCGAATCTGCAGCCTAGACTGTAGAACTCCTTGCTCATGGCGTCCAGGGAATCCAAGCCCTTTGTGAAAGTCTAATCAGGCAGGCCACCTGCCAACGGAGCAGTTCCTTTATCAACTTTAATTCCGGGGATGATTCCTTTACCAGCCACGTATTCAACAAATGTCTTATCCCCGATCTTCTGCCTCGCAGTTTCCTCCTGGAAAATGATTCCTGAAATGTAGTTCTACAGGCCAGGAGCACCGATCAGCATTTCCCTATAGGCCCTCCTATTTTGCTCAGTGTTTTCAAGCCCGATGGTAACAAACTTTTTGACAAGAGAAGTAGGACTCTCATCTGCAGCAAGGATGCCCTTATGCCCAGCAATTATCTTATTGGCAGTCTCGGCCAGCTCTTTCCTATAATCTGTCATGAAAATGATATTATTCAATCAATGACGAACTATGATATTTCAGATTAGTCACTCCTACATATCTATCAGACTCACCCCGTCGAATTTATCTTTTCTTTTGAATAGGCCTGAGATAGTCGATCCTGCGATCAGCGACAGGCAGACCCATCCGTTCATGCTCATCATTAAGAACATCTAAAAGATTTGAAATAAGTCCATTATGCCTTTCAGCAGCATCTGCCGATGTTTAAAGCCGCTGGCTGCCTTGAGAACAGCCTTATACCTGAGTCTGTACTGCACCTTGATAGCGCTAAGTAGTCCTGCTATAATGCAACCTAGCAAAAAGCTGATAAAATACTAAGTCTTAAAACTCTCGAAGACAAAAGTAGTTTTAGTGTCCCACATCATCGTCATTCCTCCACACTCCATTTATTATTAATGTAAATTAACTAGGCTGAAAGAAATTAGATGAATCTGCGAGTGCTCAGGCGGAAGGTGCCTGAGGTCAATAAGATTGTCCTTGCCGTCCCCTTTGCCATTTTATTGTACTTTGATCAGACTGTTAAACTTTGGCTCAGCTCCTCCTACCAAGGTCCTCTTTTCCTCTGCTAACTAAACTCCAATGAAAAAATAATAATCCTGCTCAGTCAAAAAGACATCGGGTTTTTCCAATGCAAATCTTCGGACTTGAAGCACAAAAAACTGGTATCGCAGGAGTACTTCCAGTTCAAAATGAAATCAAACGATAGAGCGATGAGCCTGTGGTCAAAGGCGGGGCTGGAACAGCTATCGAATAAGCTGAAGTGAGCAAGGATATATCAAATTTGAATATTGGATTCTAATGAACCCCACTTGCCTTCCACGCATTAACAAGGAACTCGCAGACTTCAAAAAAACGTCATAAACTGCACATTTCGAAGTTCGTGTGGTTGATAAGAACATCATGCATTGGAAAGGATGGATGCCAGGCCCAGTAACTCCCTCACCAGAAAGACACAGTCTACGAAGGAGGACTATTCCAGCTCGACATTGTCTTCCCAAATTAGTACCCCTACAAGCCTCCCAAGATGAAGTTTGACACCAAGATATGGCACCCCAATATAAGTTCGCAAACTGGGGCAATTTGTTTGGATATTTTGAAAGATTAGTGGTCTCCCGCACTTTCTATTAGAACTGCCATGCTCTCCCTTCAGGCCATGATGTGCGCCCCTCAGCCAGACAGTCCCCAGGACGCCGTAGTGGCCAACCAGTACACGTCAAATATAAAAGAATTCAACTAGACCGCCCGCCAGTGGGTGCAGCAGTACGCGTCTCCAGAGAGTCGCTAATAAAAGGTGAAGCGACTGATAGAGATGGGGTTCAAGCGGGAGCTGGTAGTCTAAATCCTGTAAAAAAACTGTTTTGACGAGGAGAAGGCCTTGTAGGAAATTATCTCCAAGATGTGAATCATAATAGACTCATTGACAATTCAACTCATACTCTTGGCAGGTTGGAACAAGCCTCCCGTCTGTTTATTCTCGGAACATTAACTCAAGCATCTTTCTATGCTTAACCTCGTAGACTTAACGGCATTGGCTGTCGCACTTGCAAAGCACTCCACCTCGACAGGAAAGTTTCAGAAAGGCAGCTCTCTTAAACTAGAAGTAGCTGATCACCTTTTGGGCCATAAATTTGTCTACATCCTGTGAGATGCTTTTCAAATTCAACAGACTGTTCTCCTGCTAACGCTGTCCTGGATTAGTTGAGAAATCATCTAGACACATCTCGGATTAGCCAATCTAATAAGAGTTTTCCTCTGGCTTAATTTTCTTGAGATCGAGATAGTATCCACGGAAATAGTTTATGGTATTGCTAGATCGTTAGACCAGTGGACTCCTGGCTATAATTTCAGGCCTTAGCTATTTGTTGGTGTAGTGTATCATCAAGTCGGCCGCAAAGGTTTAATTACGTTTCCTTTCTATTTAAAGATGGATATCGCTGGGCTTTGATCTGCCTGTTGACATTTAGTGATCGGACTGAGTATCCGAGCCGATAGTTTACTTGAGCTTATTAGTCCTACCTAGCTTGATGATGTAGTCTTTAAGCTAACTTCTCTTGCACTCTCGGCGGAATGCTGTGTTTGAATTGCAAATTTGGATTTTTTTATTAAGAGGGTCTGCTTTGACCCTTGAGAGTGGTTTTCTCTACAGTTTTCCTGAAATAAGGTGCTAGGTGAAGTTAGGATGGAATTACCGTCTTCGCTTATTCATAATAAAGCAGTAAGGCAAGTCAATAAAAATGTGCAGGCAGCCTGTTTCCTAGAAAATTTTTATTAAAGGATCATAGTATTCATAAAAAGTATAATGTAAATTTAAGAAATTCCCGCGCCTGCCACCATCGATAAACGTTACAGCACCACCTCGACTGTTTACATGAGTGGCTCGGTCGACAAACCCAATTCGAAATTCATTAAGATCGCGATCGCGAACGTTCTTTTCAGCAAGATGAACAACGACGTGATTACAGGAAAGAGAGTGAACCAGAGCTCACCTCTCTTCCTGTTTTCTTAGTAGTATTACTTCCAGATTAGACCGAAATCCTTCTCGCAGGAGCAAGTCGCTATTCTCAGGGAAAGTCCCAGTCAGGGAGACATTTATGAGTTCTACAAGGGCTTCTGCGAGTGCGCTCTGATAGATGTGTAGCCCTGCATCATATCTTTAATTTATATCAACAGACTTATCAATAGTGCAGACTGCCCCATCCTCAAGGAGAACTGGCGGCCGCTGGTGATAACTGCGTTATGTCTGGCTCAGAAAGTCTGGTTCGACTGGGGCAAACAAGGACTCGATTACTCGTTCATTTACCCTTTCTTCGAAAAAGAGTAACTAAACAATCTAGAAATTAAATTCCTGGAACTGATCGGCTTTAACATCTCCATCAAGCGCTCGATCTACGTCAGGTATTATTTCGAGCTACGCAATAACATCCATAAGAAGGAGGAGCTGCCTCATGACCCCATCGACACGCGCATTGCCGAAACTCTTGAACTCTACAGCGCTAAAGTCGAAAACAGGATTAGAAACTCGCATAAGCTGTACAACACTCTCAACGCAGATGACCACCCCGTTTCTCAGAGGTTCTGTTTATGAATCTTATTTAATCAGAGCTCGTAACGTTTGAGTTAGATGCTCGTGGCTGTCAGCTTGTCCAGAGCCCCTCTCAGCATATCCCGCATCCCTGCCTTGCGAGCCAGGATTGCTCGAGCCTCTTCTCCTGATCTCATGTAATTTTACACCTAGGCCTTCAAAGAGCCATTAAGTCCCTGCGATTCTGCCAAGACTCCAGTAGCCACATCTAACTCGCATTTAAGTATTTTATTCCGCTTCTGTAGCTCCTTCAAATATTTGGCACGACCATCTGCACCTTTTCTCTTGTCCTATAGCTGTCTTTGCAGCTGAGAAACTCTGTTTTCAACATCGAGCCATTAATTGTAGAGTTAGTTGCCCCGGTTGGCCTGAATTTAGTTATTGAACTGCTCGTTTTTAATATCTTGGACTAGATCATGTGAGAGCGAGTCAATTGTGGCGATCTTGGTCCTGACGTCCTCAATCCTGACGTTGAGGTCTGCAAGTTTGGCGTTGAGGGTGTTGATCTCAGTATTTTTGGCAGGCCCGTCGAGTAGATCTCTGAGTCTTGCGTTTTCCTATTAGGTTAATTTAATAGTTTTTTTTAGCTTGCAAATCTAGGCCTCGACACTGCGGATGTCCTTTTCTAGGCCTTTAAGGTTGGCCATTAACCCCTGAAGCTCGTTTTCCAGGTGTGCAATGGAGTTGTTAAGGGAGGAAATCTAATCATTGATGTTGTTAAGCCTTATGCTGATGTTCGAGTTATCGTTATGGATTGACTCGTTCTCAGCGTGAATGGACTTGAGCTAGCCCTGCAGCAGCTTAATTTAATCTTTCTTTATTTGGATCTCCTTCTACAGGCATTCGATCTCCTTCAGTAGTTATTTCAGAGTGTCGTCTTACATCTTCTTCTTGATGTCCCGGATTTAGTCTTGCAGTGAGTTTATGGTGTCCGTATCGATATCTAGTTTGGTGGTGAATTAGCGGACTCTGCGTTCCTGTTAGTTCAGGTTGCCTTGGTAGATCGATTCGGCTTCGTCAATTTGCCCCAGAATTTAGTTTTTATTTTCAAGAATGTTGCGCTGGTTGGCGAGCTAAGACTGCAGCCTGTTGATTTCAGCCTGCATCATTTCGGGACTCTCACAGGTGGGCAAGTAGCGGTTTCTGTAGAAGGGACGTTCGATATTCATAATAATTTTATTGAGGAAGGATATCCTGCACCAATAAAAATTTATAGGCCCCTGCTTTTGAATTATTATGATTACGCCTTTCTTGGTCAGGCGATTTGCCTCCGCAAAGTTCGCCTACCTACTCACGAAGTAGCAAGTCCAGCAGCTCGATGCTGAGGCCACACTCGCCAATAGAGCCCAGCTCGTCAGCAATGTCACGCTGCCCGAAGGTAAACTTGTGCTCAAGGCGCAAGCAGACTCAATGTCGTACTTCTTGCCGGTAGGCCTGGCAGGCTCTGGATTATTAGGACTGCTCTACGGCGATATCTTAGGCATCCTCTAATTCAAGGAAATGGCCTTGTTGGCCGCATTTTCCCTGACAGGTATCAACTTAACAAGGCTCCCTATGGCTCAAACGCGTCTATAATTACAACACTGACAACCGAGTCTACGCCATCGTCAAAACTCCTGAAGGGAAGTACAAGGTAGGCTACCTGAAAGGCAGGAATAGCTACATCGAGGAGGTCAGCAAGGAGGATCTGATCATCAGCTTTTCCAACGGCAGGTGGGGTAACATCGGCCTCCCTTGCAAGACATCCAAGACAAATCTAACAATCCCACGCAACTTCTAAATAAACCACGAGTTGTGGCGATAACTCTTATGATCATCATAATAATCGCATATTTTTAAGAATGCAGCCTTATCAATATCAGACCCCTTAAACTAACCACCAGATCCTCCCGCCTTAATCAGATTTCCAGCAGGCGCCCGCCTACCCCATCGCTCCTGGCTATTAAAACTATCCTAACTACCAGCAACCTTATGTTCCCCAGCCCAATTACTACCAAGACCCTATTAATGTTCAAGTTTATCCACAACAACTTCCTTATCAGCCTTCTCCTTATCAGCCGTCTCCTTATCAGCCGTCTCCTTATCAGCCTTCTCCTTATCAGACTTCTCCTTATCCTCAAGCATTTCCTCAAACTCCTATGCAGCCAAACTATCCTCAGCCGGTCTACCCGCAAGCAATGTACCCCCAACCCCAATATGAGCAGCCACAATACCCGCAGCAATACCATAAGCCCACAAAAAGAGTGATTCCCCAAGCTCTCCCTCAATAAAATGATAGAAATAACTAGGATGACTGTCTCTGCTGCCTGCTGCCACTGCTATGCTGCTGCTTCCTATTTACATGAAAATTTAAGGGGATTCCAAATTGAATTAAATAATATTCTGTTTAAATGAAACTTTGCCATAAAAAATAATTAAGATTTGCTTTGAGAGCAGATTATTCGATTTACAAACAATCAGCATCGACCAGGAGGCAGGACATTCTTTTGACAGGTTGTCCAAGTGGCCTTGCAGTCATCACTGTCGGTCAATAAAATCGAACCGTTTTCATTAGCGGATTATATAACCTTGTTTTTATTTAGAATTATGCAAACATATCCCGTTTACGATCCGAATAGTAATTCTCTAATCAGTTCAATACCCAGTGAACCCCAATCAACCACCTCCCATGAGCTATGGCGAGTACTCTGGAACTCAGATGCAGCCCAGTCCTCAGTATAACTATCCTCAACAGCCTCCCCCCATGTACACTCCGCAACCTAACTATGCTCCTCAGCCTCAGCCCTACCCACAGTCATATCCTCAGTCATATCCTCAGCCTTATGCTCAGCCTCAATATCCTAGTCAGCCGCAATACCCCCAAATGCAGCCCCAGCAAATTATAATAAACAACGGCCCTTCCCAACCCCAATACTAACAATAATACAATCCCAGTGGCAATCCGAATCGCAATGGGCCTGGTTTTAATGTGGATGGAGGAATTCTTTGGCTCCTCTGCTGCTGCTTATGATTAATAATATTAATAAGCTCATTCAGCGTCCTTTGGAGGCTCTGCGACAGGAGGCGGGGCCGGCTCCTTTTTGGGGTTGGGTTATGGAAATTCCTCAATCTAATTGGGCTAGTCCAGAATCTGATCGGGACTCGACGGCATGAAGGAGCTCTGGATCGCCTTAAGCCCATAGCCTATGTAAATATTGGTCCAACCTCCGGTCTAATTAGTAGGTTACGAAGCTCACAGTAAAGGCTCCTGGCCAAGTGAGATTCCTTATGAGGTATACTCCGTAGCAGGCGGGAGCTTCTTCTTGGCCCTTTGCGCGATTGAATATAAGAGGCTCTCCGCAAAGTTTGGCTAACCAGTTCGATTAGTAGCCTGGGGCCGGTCGGTCCTATGCAATTGACTTCAATCGTTACAACTCGGGGTCCTTTGCAGCCAATTCTGCATTGACCTCGGCTGAGAGATTGGGACTATTGTAAAAGGAGCAGCGTCCTTGCTGGTGAGCGAATTACATTGAGCACGTAAGGAGGGAAGTGAGCCCAGTTTTAAATAGCACCCGCTTCATTAACCTCGGGAATCTTGAAGCCTTCCTAGAAGTCGAGTTCTTTGGGGTTTTCCTCCTTGGCCTTGTAAAGGCCTTTGGGGACGATCTGACAAGCATGAGCGATTCTCACAATTTGGGCTTTGAGCAGGTGTTTTTACTTGCCTTGGAAGTGAGGATACTTTTTGATCTATGTCTAGAGGTCTCCCGAAAAGATATGTTTGATCTGTCTAGCAACTTGAACTTGCACTGCTGTGATCAGCGGCAATTCCTGCCAGTCTTCAATCACGCTGTTAGTTACCCAGTATGTAAAAGAGTTTACACCCTCGCCGGACTTCTAATTGCCAGGTAAGACTTCATCGCTCCTCGTTAAAGATGATATACCTTGTGCTATGTAGTAGTCTTTGCCCGAGCCAAGTATCTTTCCCCAAAACCTGAGTCGAGTTGCCTTCACTCGTTAGTAAAGAATTTTCAAGGAATTGTCTATACAAAGGGCCTCCTACTCTCCGATGTCCAGTCCTGCTATTTTTAGGAATTTACTTTCGTAAACGACGCTCGATAGGCCTGCTCCCGGAAGTTTCAATTTTTAAGAGACATGGATTTCTTTGGTGATTTTATCGATGAGCTTGGCATGCTGCTGAAGCATCGGCTTTAGTTCAGCGAGTTCCTTTTCTGTCATTGGTTTTTTCAATTTGAACTCGTTGAGCTTGATGAAGTTGGATATCTTTTCGAAGTCATCCAAGGAGTTCACCTTTTCAGTGGTGAGCTTCTTCGTAAGGTCGAGCAGGTGGCTTAGCAGAGAGTGGCCCTTGGTGTCGTCCTTCAAATACCCCTCCAAAGAACTGTGAATATTCATTAAATCGCTTCAGTCCCGAAGAGCAGCTATCATGTCCTTCAACCGCCTTCGCTGAGGCCTCTGATTCTCCTAGCTGGCTCGCTGGTGCCCCCTTAGCGTGGCTGTTTTGATGTGGACCGGCCTGTCGTCGATTGATATTAAATTCATCTCCTTAAACTTCTTAAGGAGTTTGTTTTCAATCTTGCTAACCTGCCCACTGAACTACAACCAGCTGTAATCCCCAAGGTTCCTGTATCCCTCGTACAGATTGATTAAGTCTACTCCGATGAGCCTAACCTTCTTAAGCTCCTGCTTGATATCGAGCTTGCTAGCATCAATCGCGTTAACCACTCTAAAAAAGTTTTACCGAATCTAATGGTAGTTCCTATGCGGTTCGAAAAGAGACTATTTCAGCTCGTGGATTGAGGTGAACAGCCTCAGAAGGCTTATATCTTAGTCGTAGCGCTCCTTTAGCCATTATTGCAGTCGGATTAATTCGTCCCCAAATCGATCGCAGCAATCCAACAAATCTGGGTCTGAAATTTTAGGGACTACTGATCGAAGCCATTAAAGCATAACTCCAACTGCGCGGTCGAAGACCTCTTTGAAGAACTGTGCAAAATCAATAGCATTCAGCAATCTCTGCTCTGAATTTTTGTGGAATCGGTAGGTCCTAATCACGTTGTCCATGGAGATGGCAGTTATCTTGTTAGTTGCTGAAAACTTGCTGGGCTGAGCCATATTAGCCTAGAATCTACTCACATTAAAATTACTGTTCCTCTCGAAAGGTGATTCATGTCTGTGACTCAGCATGCTCTTATCAGCATGCCGACTTACTGTTACTGTATGCACCTAACTTTGGTTGGAAATTAGCCCATTCTGGCTCCAAATTCGGTTGAAAGCTGGAGCCAAACTCCTGGAAAACACTTTGTTGAGGAGCAAAAAAAGAAGTTTGCATTGGTACTTTATTTCGATATGGCTGCTCAACCATACTTTTTCAAAACCTTTGAGAAGACAGCTATTGAGGTACCCTTCAAACACGTCATTAAGAATAAGCACTTTGGACTTGTTCAGTTGAGTCCTGCTCTGTTGTAGTCTCAATTTGCCTAGGGCCTCCTTGATATTGAAGTTAACTGTACGTTTGAACCAGTTATGGATTGCCATCAATGATAGTAACCTTGATTTCTAGGTTATTCTATCTGCCTTGAGACTTAGTTTGTAGCTACGTTTGATTTCGAGCATTCCTGCTCTTAGACGTTCGTTAACCCGGTTGCGAAGACTGACGAAAAGGGTCCTGGTTCGGCCGACGATGTGAACGCGCTGGATGTAGTTCTGTCGGGAGGGGCAGTCCACAGACTCAGAGATCCTACGCATATCAATTATTTGATTTACAGTTAGATATATTAAATGTAGGCGACGATGCGTGAAAAATTGGCTGCCCTGGCCAACAAGTGCGAGGTACTCCAAAAGAATCAGAAGCACCTGGAATGCATTGACATTCTTTAAGAAATTGTCTCAATCAAAAAAAAGCTTTTCGGAGCAGACCATCCCTAATTCGAGAGGGCCTCGGAACGCCTGTGCGAATAGCTTAACCTTGCGTCAATGGTATACCTGCAGAAATAGAAATTTTAAACTGCACTTGATTTGCTTAAAAAGGCAGAACTAGTCGCGCTTAACTCGGTTCAGTTCAAAGCTACAACCTATAATAATCTGGCTTGTTATTACCGTAGAGTCGGAAAATTGAGGACTGCCTTGTCCTATTTAGTACAAGCGCTTGACCTTGAGATCAAGCTCGATAAGCCTCATAACCTCGCAGACACTCATCTAAACCTCTGCGCAGTTATGAGTCAGCTAGACAAGCATTAAGAAGCCACTCAGCACGCACTCCTGTCAATAGTGCTGATCCAGGACTAACTCCTCTCAATGATCCTTCCAAAGATCGAAAAGTCCGAATTCAACATCTCCGATGACCGGATCGCTGTCCTTTCAATCGCATATCACAATCTAGGCGTCTAATTCGAGCACACCAAACGGTTTTAGTAGGCTCTCAAAATATACACAAAAGCCTACACGATCACCAAGTAGCACCTACCTGACAATTAGAGGCTCATCAACAACCTCTAGAAAGTAGTCAATCAGGCCAACAAGCAGCTCGGACCTTAAAAAATTAAGGACTTGCGAGGACGTCGTTAGCGCCTCGATAAGAATGTAAATTAAACTAAGAAATAGTTTTACAGAGATCTAAGCAGAGATTTTCGAATCAAACAGCGGCAGCAGGGAGTCGCTGTTCTACAATCGGGGTAAATGAATCGACGAAAATTAGTGCGAAAATAATAGTAGCCGATTCGATATGAATCCTTCACGACCAAGAACAGACGGGCCATCAGCACCAGCTACTAGGGTCGACAAATAAACGGCCTTAACTCTCAGCTCCAGCACGGGGAGTCATAATCACGTTTGCAAGAGTGAATGGACAATTTTTATATGCAAAAGGTAAAAGAGGATACTCGTAGAAATCAGCCTATCAACAAATACAGATTCGACACTTCCAAGCTAAAATTTTACTCTGATTAGCAAGAACGTCCGCGCGCAAAATGCCTTAAAGAACTGAGACCTCGTCGGAAGGACCGCAAGCCAAGAGAGAGCCAATAATGTCCTAACAACAAAAAAAATTAGAGCTTAGACTCTAGCTCTGTCTCCAAAAGATCAGACTAGGTCTACACTGAGTCCAAACCGAATAAAGATTATTTTTTCTGTGTGAAGCAGGTGGAGTAGATTTTGGAGGAAGTAGAACCACACCCACTAACTAGAAGTCAGACTTCTGTGCACCGCTCTTACACTGGCCTTTACAGTAACATCACCTTTAGCACTATTCTCGAGGAATGCGAGAAGATCCAGAGCTGTTCGACCAGGAGCAGCATCTAAGCTTTTGACAAATATGAATAAAGACAGGGCTACCTTATCTTCCCCAAGTGGCTTGACGGCCGTACCACTGTGATGATAAAAAACATTCCCAACAAGTACAATCTTTAGCTCATCTTGGAGGAGATCGATTAAAAATATGTCTAGACCTACGACTTTTTTTACCTGCCGCTGGACAAGAAGAACCAATGCAATGTCGGCTACGCCTTCATCAATTTTGTTGATTATAGCATCATTCCCTCCTTTTATCAAGATTTCAACGCTCGCAAATGGTCCAGATTTAATTCTAAAAAAATTTGCGAATTAACATATGCCAGGATACAGGGGAGACAGGCTCTTATCGAACATTTCAGAAACTCTGTTATTATGAAGGACAAAAAACTCAAGCCGATCATTAAGAATAATGCATGATTAATCACTGTCTTGCTAGACTTACTCCTCGCTTTATTAACTTTTTCTGAGCTTATTGGCCTGAGGAAGTGCGCGGGTTTTATTATTTCGCAGTAGATAGCGAACTTCCTAGTCCACGACTCTGTCCACTTTTGCTACAGATTCTCCTAGTGACAACATGTCTAGTCTAAGAAATGATGCCTATTTTCTAGCTGAGTCTTCGGTTGTCGGGTCCTTTAGTATTTTTTTTTGTGATAATATTATTAACCTATTTCTTTGGTGGCTGACATTATTTATTGATTATAATTTTTTTCGTCTTATAGACCAATTTATCTATTTTCTAGGGCTTTTGCTGTTTGCGGAAATTGTCACTTAGGCAGTTCGCCTTCTTGGGCTTTTTGTTGTTGGGTCGAATCTTGGAGACCTTGGCAGGCCTTTGTTTGGGCTTAGGTTTGTTCTTAGGCTGATTTCTTATTTCTTATTTATTAAAAAGTGGTTGCAGAATCTAATTCTCTGAATTGAAACTCCAGTCGTGATTTTTGATGTCCTAGAGGAATTAGGAAAACGAACGAGGGGTCTTATGGTAGAAAGTTCTAACTGTGACGGGGTGTTGTCCTGATTTATGGAAATGCTAGGATCGGCGTCTGGAGACTTGAGAGCACTCGTATTAGCTCGGGTCCATGTTGATGGCGATTTCGTGGAAAATATCGAGGAGGCGAAGTGCCTAAGCCAAATTTTTTTAGAAAATGGCTTAGACTTTTATCGATAAAAAACGGTCCTTGAGATTTTTGAAATCCGTTGAAAGCATTTCGATTAGTTTCTGGAGGATTGCTTGGCCTGGTCCGGCCTTTTTTAGGATGTCGTTGATGTTGAACTGTAAGAAAGGAAAAAGCTATCCGGATAGTCTGGCGTATATTTTTTCGTCAAAAAGCTGCCCGAAACGCAACCCTTCAAGATCAGGAAGCATCTCTCCAAATGAAATGAGACGCTCCAATGCCTGCGCTTTTAGGCTCTACATTATTGAATTTAAAATTGGCTTATGCAAATAGCATCGGAGACTCTACGCAACGCTCTTAGCAATAACGACGTCACCACAGCCAAAGCCCTTTTCAAACAGTTCCCCTAATTAATAGATATGGGGGATAAGCAGTCTTGCACCCCTCTAATGCACGCAGTCCTTAAAGGTCAGCTCGACATGGTCGATATGATACTCTCCTTTACTCCAGATCTCGAAAAAGTAAATAGTTGGGGTTCTTCTGCACTATGTGTAGCAGCTCGAAACGGTTTTCCGAAAATCTGTGAATTACTTCTGGAGAGCGGTGCAAATCCGAATTGCAAATAGCCAGTCGATTTTTAACTAGGACGGAAAGACCCCCATCATGATTGCCACTTAGAATATGCATAATAAGACTGTTTAGGTTCTTATGGCTTTCGGAGCAAGGGCTGCAACTCCTGATTACAAAGGCATCACAGTCGCAGATTTAGCCACTTCAAATAAAATTCTAACCACGATTTCAAGCGGACTTTCTCAACCTCTGCGAAATTAGGACTTGGTTGAACAACGAATGGCTTTAAATATAATAGGAAAATTGGCTTAGCAATTTCAAAGAGAGTCGAACTATACCGGAAGTTGGCCAATGAGTGAGCGTCCTTATCCGGGAGAGGTATTACCCAGGACCTCCTCAACTTTTCAGGATTAGCTAAAGCAATTCAAAAAATATTAATACAATACCGATATTAGCCGGCGACAATAGCTTTACATCCCTCCACCTATACAATACAGATCGACTCTGAACGAACTGAATTTTAAGAGCAAGCACGGCCAATCCCGTCGCGTTTTCAAGTGATTTTTAATTCAACAATAAAATCCCAGATTAGACTCCTTGCTCCAAGTAATTTATTTTTTTAATTTATCTGGGATCGATATCATTTTGAGTCGCCCATATTTTTCAGTCATCTTGTACAGCAGAGTGTCGCAGGATGGTCGATCCTCGGGGTTCGGGCTTATCATAGCCAGTATTAGCTTTACTAAGAAGGAGTCATACTTATTTTGAATAAATTCGATCTGAACTAGGAGCTTCTTTTAGTTCATGGACATTGTGGCTCTAAGCAACCTTTAGCTAGTTGGCTCTAAAGTGAGTAGCTCAAGAATGATTAAGCCCAAAGAGTAGATATCATCCTTCTTGGGGATGAACTTGGTCTGCGGGTTCAGTTTGGTGATGTCGTACTGGATCTCGGGAGGCAAGTATTAAAAGCTATTTAGAGAATTTTAGAAGAAAATTGGCTAGACGATGTAAATGTTAGTCCCATCACAAAAGACGGAGGAGGAATTTATTTTGCTGTGGTTGCGGCCGGTTGAGTGGATTGCCCCCAGGGTTTTGATAAGTTTGAAAGTCAGGACAATCGCAGTCTCTAACTAGATGAATAGCCTTTGCTCGTTGCGTTTTTGTATGAAGTGGCCAAGGGGCTGACACTCTAGCTTAGCGAAGAACTTGATATTTAAGCTATTAATGGAAGTAATCTAAAGTAGATGAAGAGGATGGATAATAAAAGCATGATCTATAATTGCTTGCGGTAACATGACTCGCCTAAAAGTCTAGTAGCTCTAACGATCTGAAAAGCGCAGGACACTGCTGAAGTAGTTGTCTAGTCCATGCTTGTCCAAGTACACCTAAAAGAAAAGGAAACCTTTTTACTCCGCTAGAAATGGGCTCTAACAGCTCTCCTTAAGCTTTCTTATGAAGGAGTGCTCGCTAACGGTTCGCTAACTTCCCATTGCTACTACGGGATAATTTATATTTATAAATATGAGCTAAACTAATCATGGACTGGGCATGCCTTACCTCGGCAATTTAACGGTCTGGCCAGCACACCGTCCCAGGATCTTCATTGGCCCGCACTGTAATTTCGTTACCAGGGTACGTTCACCTAGCAGGATTTCTCATCTTTAGCATCGGACTTATCTCTTTCGATGTCACCACTTTCTCCCCCTTCTCTTCTCTCCCTTAGATTCTTATCCTAATTTTTCATATCCTTGCAATGCTCGTATTCTTAATAATTGGCTTCTCCGACCCTGGGCTAGCTGTGCTTTAGGATAAATAGCTCCCCTTCTAGACCGACCGCTACTGCCAGGCTTGTATGATAGTCCGATAGAAAAGGACTGTGCATTGCAAATAGTGCGATACATGCATAATGTAATACGACCACCACTGCCCGTGGACAGGTAAGTGCATCGGGCGAAACAATCTGCAACTGTTCTACGCATTCCTGGGTAGCCTGGGGGCCAGCCTGATCCTGAGTTTGGTGGGCACAATAATTTCATCGCTGTGACTTTATTATCAATAATTTCTATATTATGTCTATATCAATTCAAAACAACAAGGAAATTGAGGGAGAGTTTAATTTGCTTCAAGTCCGGTTTGTCAAAATCAGCATTCCCAAGCTCATACTCTTTGTCCTTGGCTCTATCTGCACCTGCTTAATACTGCTCATAGCTGTACTCAAGTGGTATAAATTTTTGAAAATTTGGTTCATCTACTCGGAGTGCGCGAAGGAGTAGAGCACGCACGTGTATGTTGAAGGAAGTGACTAGACAGTCGACATCGTGGAACTCCTTGCCCTTAAAAAATTCAACTTTCTCCTAAAAGATATTGGGTTTTAAAAGAATGTCCATAAGTTTTAGTACAAGCTAATCAATTATTATATTGACGAGAAAGCAGTGTGTCAGCCGCTAGCCTACAATTACATGTCCCATCTGTAAAGCATCCTTGCATCAGGGAATGTTAGAACTTACTACAACTCTTAGGAGACCATAACTGGTATGAGAGACACTTTCGGTTAGGGGGCCATTAAGATATAAAGGCCGGGAATTTTATATTGTCTTTTTGTGTAAGTGCTCAAGCCGTTTTATTTTTTCATCACGTTCAGCATCTGCGTCTGGATCTATCTCAATTATCGCATCTTCGCTGGAGTGCTGATCGGAACTTCTCTGCTATCCGTATTGGTCAATTACTATACCTTTATTACCTTCTATTAGAAGCTAATTGAGCTGGCCAACTACACAGTCGCTGTTAACATTATCCGCTCCTACCAAATTGCATAAGAAAAGCTAGGCCATTCCTCTTCTTAAATTAAAGCTTATGATTTTGTAAATAATAATCAAGTTCTCCCTGGCGATATCTGTATTGTGAAGGAGGGCAGGATCCCGTTCGATGCCATAATCTTGGGCGGTTCATTGCTTCTTAACTAGTGTTCCTTGACCGGTTAGAGCACCGCTGTCCTAAAAAAGGCTGTGGGGAAAGACTATTAGCTTCTAAAGAAGAAGGGTGTTGAGAAGGATAACATCGTGTTCTAGGGGACCTAAATCATAAAGATCAACAGCAAGGTGTAGGGGATGTAGGGCATCCCTGTACTTGTGATAAGGACTGGATTTTCGACCTCCCGAGGCCAGATGATCAGATCAATCAAATAGTAGAATACTGTAGTAGGCTTGGAGAGGGAGACCAACTATTACCTCATCACGATCTTCTTCCTTGTCATCATTATTTACTTCATCATCTTCTACGGTATCAGGAGGGATCTATATGAGGACTAGTAGCGGGCCTTGAGGCTATTAGACTACATCACTATCGGAGTTCCACCTAGTCTCGCCAGTTGCATTACTGCTGGAATTCTGATGGCTATCTACAAATTGCAAGAATTGGAAATATTTTGCGTGAGCATCTCCAAAATCACTTAAGGCGGGCTGATAAACAGAATATGCTTCGATAAGACAGGCACACTCACATAAAACTTTATGGGACTGTGGGGTATAATCTTTAATTAAAAGTTTGGAAAATAACACAAGAAGATTAAGCCAGAGGAAATGGAAGAATAATAGGGTGGCATTGGCCTGCCTGCTATCATCTGCTGCAATTCTCTAGCATGCGATTTAGATTAGCTGTATGGCTAGCCCATGTAAATATCAACATTCCGACAGTTGAAGGGCAAATTCACATCTCCAACGACCATTGAATTCAACGGTAACATGTGGTAAATCTTAAAGATCTTTGACTTCAACGGTTAACTGTTCAGAATGGGCAACATCTGTCTAAACAAAAAAAGTGGAAAACTATACTTTTTCTGCAAGGGATCGCCTGAGTCAATACGCAGTATTTCCTCCCATTTGCCTAAAAATTATGACTCCTTACTTGAGGACATCACCGAATTAGGCCTAAGAGTCATTTCCATAGGCTACAAAACGTTGAATTCCAATGAAGTCAATCTCAATCGTGAATCCCTGGAGAGGGATCTTACTTTTATTGCCTTTATTGTTTTTTAAAACACACTTAAAGAGACTTCTAAATTTACGATAAGCTAAATGAATCGATGCAATCTGAGCGTCTGCATGATAACGGGAGATAATCCTATTACAGCTGCTGCCATCTCCTACTAATTGGGAATCGTCCCCAAAAACATCTAACTCATGCTAATTAATGAAGAGACTCCTAAAGGAAAACCGATGCGAATCTCATAGCAATTCAAATAGACACTTAACGATGTGGGCTATGTCATCAACTCTTCAAAAACTTAATTTTTGAATAGCTTGCCCAACTAAATATTCAACAAAACTTATGTCTGGGCGAGGATGAGTCCTGATACAAAGGCTAATATTGTTAAACGATACCGGAATATAAAGGAAGGCGTTATGATGGTTGGAGATGGAGCCAATGACAGTATAGCTCTCAAGGCCTCGAACGTGGGCCTAAGTTTGGCCGAGAACTAGGTCAGTATAGCGGGTCATTTTATGTCCAAAAGATTACAGCCTGACAGTTCGTTAAATCTGCTAATCTAAACAAGAGCTGGTATGTGCATTGCAATTAACATTTTCAAAATCACGATAAGTTATTCGATAATACAATATACCACTGGAATCGCCATAAAGTTTCTCACTCAGACGTTCGCCTAGCACATGTACTTGGTCCAAGATATTTGCTTCAACTTCATTCCTATGATAATCTTGCCCTTCTACGTCAGCAGCTAGCGACTATCTGATCAAAAGCCTCTTAATTCGTTGATCAATTTAGGAATTTTGATAAGTCTGCTCCTTGTAGCTATCGACATCGTTGTGGTATTTGTGATCTACTACAGACTTTTTAGCCACTTGGATCCAGAGCAGATCAACATCGGCTTCGTCATCATAAGTAATTATGCTATAGCTGCACAAATAATGGGTGCTGACTGGATGCAGCCTTGGCGAGTTCGATCTCACTATGCAGTCTACATGTACACAATTGCAATTCATTTTCTGAACGGACTCATAATAATTATTCAGAGAAACGTTTACTAACTGCCGTACAGTAGCTAGCTGCCGTATGCAGTGCTGGTGGGACTGATAAACGAGTTCATAATGATTATGGTTTAGTATTTCGGAATGAGGTGGTTTACTCTTCGCGTATTAAATTGAATATTTAGATGCAAAAAATAAAAAATATATTCGTGCTTCCTGATTAGCACCCTAAAAGCTCGTCGAATATTTCCGAACAACAAGGCAGGACCTCTGTCAACATGGGCAAGAAAAAGTTTAAAGACGAGAAAGCCGACTTCGGAAACATGCAATTTTTCAACTATTTTTATTTGTTTAGGTGACTTTAATGAATAATCCCTAATTTCGCAATCGATTTAAGACAGAATACGGATACTCCTACCCCTCATCTGAATTCAAAATCAAACTGATCCCAGTGCCACAAAGCCCCGGCTCGCTGCGTAAGAAAGTTTCACCGAAACGGAGACAAGTTTCCCAAGTAGGCCGCGACCAATACACAGGGTTGCGTAAATATTTGCATAATAAATTGTTCATGAAGTGAGAAAATGAATATCTAGAAATAATGGAGATCAATTGAGATTTACCACAATCGGCTGTGGCTGGGTGTAGCCGGTTGGGTAGGCTTGGTAAGGGGATGGAGTTGGGTACGATTGAGGGTAAGGCTGGGGTTGGGGGTAGGGGTTTATATAAGGTTAAGGTTGGGGATAAACTTGTGGAGGGTAGACTACGGGTTGAGGATAATTAGGCTGCACGTACGCTTGAGGTTGAGCATAGCCCTCCCCATATCCAGGGGGCTGAGCGTAGCCAGGCTGGGCATATGGTGGCTGAGTATACCCGTTTTGGTTTTGATGGAATCCCTGTTCAGCATTGTTATTTACTTGATAAGAGGATTGTTCTGGGTTTTAGAATTGCTAATTTTCAACAGACTGCCTCCCGTACTTGTTAACGAGGAACTTAACGATTAAGATGAAACAGACGACTCCAACGACTGCGCACCAAACTCCTATGTTAATAGTGGCAGCTGAGCTTAGAGATGTTTGAGAACTGGAAGTGCCCGTAGAACATTTTGTAACATAGGTAGAAAAGTAGGTAAAAGTTCCTGAAGTGAATCTATAACAGTCAGAGATGCAAGAAGGGCAACTCCCGACTGGCGAGCAGCACCCGTAAGTGCAAGCCCTGATGGTGGCAGATGAGCAACTAACCATAATAATAATAGATTAACAATGATTTCTAATCAAACGACGAGATTTGTCTCAGAAGGATGATCTTAATGCTGTTTATCGACGTTGGCTACTTATTGCTCTTAGAGAGACTTATGATGTTCGTATCTGTTCGTAACACAGATTGAGCAGATCATACTAAATACCAAGCTGTACGCAGATATTGTCCAGATGAACATTAGACTTGTTAGCTAGCTTGAAAAGCCTAGGCAGTATGATTTGAAAAATAAATTCAGCTGCTAGTTGAATGGCTTGCAGTTTAATCCGCTGAAGATACCTGTTTCCTTTCCTAGCACTACACTAAGACTACCAATCAAAGAGTTAAGGCCGGACATACTGCTCAACAAGCTGTTGACTGAGTTCTTATATGAGTCAACAGCCGTAAGCCCTCCGTTAGCAGAGTTAAGTAAATTTTTGAAAGAATTAACAGAAGACTGTCTAACAGAGTCCCATCGAGAATTAAGTGCAACTATGTAATTAGAATAGGGACAGCTTCCTACAGCCCCATAACGACCTTAAACTTGGCCTTGCACATTTGTTGATGGAGTGCAGTTAAAAGATGGGTTTGCAGCGCAATCGTTGGTGGCTGTACCCAAATTTTTTGTAAAGCTAAAGCAACCAGAACTGCAGCCGCCGACCGCCAATGAACTGCAATTTTCTGTCTTGACTGAGACTCCGTTTTTACATGTTGTAAGAGTGTTTTTGCTATTAGGGATCCAACTGTCGGAATCTATTTGAGCATTGCAGCTTCCTTTACTATATGCCGTGCTGGCAAGTCTGTTGAGATGGTTTATTCCATTTGTATTAATGTCGTAGATTTAATTATTTTGCAAACTTGTCATTAATTCTAAGACCGATCCTTTGACTAAGTTAAAAGAACTATCTGAAAATCCTGCACTGCCCAGTTGAGATTAAAATGATTGAGCATTGTTTGTCAGTCCCCCGATATTTTCAATAGTTTTCGAGAAGTCACCACCGATAGAAGCGGTTAAATCTCCTCCTGTAATACAGGTAGACAGCAAATCAAGGCCTTGGCCAGCTCCAACCCCAGGAATAGAAGAAAATAATTTACCGAATTTAGTTTTGTCATTGATTAATCCCTAATTGTAGTTTTGACAAACAACCGCATTGATCGGACCCAAAAAAATCATAATTAAAGCCAACAAAAAGATAATTATGAACAGATAAAAGCCAATGAAGCACATACATTTTAGCATGTGCTTGCAACAGTTTATGTTAAAGCATACTAAGAGAATCCCAGCCGTAAGCACAATCAGAGAGTAAATAAAGATGAAGAAGGAAAATCCTAGCATGCCACTATAAATACTGTCAGGGACTGTTTTACCACCTGCCCCACTGGCCAAATTTTGAGGCAAAATATCTCCCACCTTACTAATTGAAGAAGCACCAGAATCGATAAAGGAACTGATTTGATTAAAGTTGCTATTGATAAATGAAATTCCGTTTTTTATTGAAGTTATTGCTGGGGTAATGGCAGTATGAACTTTATTTATGAAGGTTTGGAGTATATTGTAAACTGTCCCATCTTTCTATTTAGGTCCGAGGAAGGTCTATTTCATGTTAGAGGTTATTGTAATGGAAGTAGTCCCATCCTGCTGGAAAAAGGCATTCGTATACTGAGGTGCATTAAAATTGTTATAATTATTTTGCATGTTGGTCGTGAAAGTGTTGTAAGCTGTGTTGACGTTATCAGAGGCCCCAGTAATTGAGCTGCTCTTGGTTTTGATCTAATTAATGTTGGTTTTTAATTTTGTAAGTTTGTCGACAGCAGGCTTGATACCAACAAAATAGCTTTGATTATCGTTTGAAATGCGACCATTTGTTATAGTCTCATAAGCTGAAAATGTTTGGCATTATAAGTTCGCAACTGAGTTCGAAGTTGGTTTCGAGAAGACCAGGGAGGCTATTCCACTTGATAGCATGCACAATCCTACTAACATAAGAATTACCAGGGGCCAGTACTTGCCACATTTGGTTTATTCATTTGAAGACTTCTATCGGCAGCATTTGCTGGGACAACAATAAGGACAAAGACAACAACAGAGCAGAAAAGGCACTACTATCAAGATAATAATTAAAGGGACGATTATCGGTGCAATTATTAGCACAGCACCTATTGCCGTTTTATCTATATTACTAGTAAAACTTTATAATTTGAACTCTTACCCCTTAAAAACGCTGTCAATTTGACTGAGTAGCTGGTTGGATTGGAGTTGTGTTTTTATGGAGTCTCTATATGCGGCTACTACTGAGTTGCTGGAGGGCTGATAATCCGAATATTTACAAAAGGAAATGGTATCAGGGGAGAATCCAAGTATACCAGTGCTTTAAACGGTTAGAGTAGCCGTGTAGGATTCCAATAAAAGAAGAAGAATCTTATACATTATAATTGTTGATTATATTTAATTCTGATATTTGTTATTATAAAATGATTATATTTATAGTCGGCCAAGTCGCTGCACAAACTCTCACTGTCGATAATACAGGAATTTTAGGATACTCTTCAGACACCCTCAAGGTCTGCTCATACTCCACATTTACGCCAGGCAATCTCTCATCTTTTCAAGTTACATTCAACTCCAACTTGAACACTTTACTGGCCTCCAACGATCTACTCAAGTTTATTGATGGGATTTTCAAAGGCAACGGCGTTTCCTTTACTTCACTGACATCCAACATCGGTAATTATGCTTCTTCAGCTGTTTTATTATTCGCTTATCTTATCGTCCCACTAGTTATATTCCTCATAACTTTCCCCTTTCTGATATGTTGTTGTCTGTGCCCCAAATGTTGTCCGTCAACTTGCTGCAGATCTAAGGACACCCAGTAAACAGCTTGTACGAAATACTGGCCATCAATTTTCTTATTGATAACAGTTACAACTATAGTGGGAACAGGAATTGCTTCCCTAGTCAGTTCTCGATCCACTATTGACTCTGTGGGCAGTTTATAATGCTAAGCTTTTAAATCCATTGATACTGTAAGTAATGGCAGAATTTCTAACAATAATTCTACATACTTTATTGGAGTAAAACCTGCTGTCACCAAATTGGGACAGCTCAAGACTGCATTGAACTAAATCAACACCAGAAGCGCTGGAATCAGTCCGGCAATTAACAACGTTCAGTCAGCCTACTCAACTTTCCAAACAAATCTTGCTAATAATTATGCAGCCTTTACAAACCCTTCATACAGCAATGCCTTTTATCAAAGTGATGGGTCAACTGCGGTCTCAGTAACTTCTATCATGAAGGAAACTTACCTAGGTCCACAAACCAACTCAGGAACAGTTACTTATATTCTTACTAATTTTCTAAAGGCCATAAATGACGTTCTTAATCCAGCTCTTAATTAGATTAAAAATGGTATCAGCTACATTAATACGAATCTAGCCACTGTCGGCACCTTTATAGATCAAGGGAAAGATTCCATCAACTCAATTGGATCGATTTTGCCTACTAATTTAGCTTCCATGGCAGGCGGCACTACTTTTCTTGACTACGGCTATTATGGATTGCTGGGCTTGTCTTTGGTTATCTTTTTATTTGGACTTATTTCAGTGATCGCAGTAATTTTATTTTCATTTTTCAATGTGATTTGCTGCAAACATTGCATAAAATTCATGTGCTTCTTGGGATGGATATTTTTCCTCATTATCTTTATAATTACCCTGGTGTTTTCAATTCTTACGCCTGCCAGCTATGTTGTATGTAGTAATTACAACTCTGGATTAATTAATGACAAGGTCAAGTTTTAAAAACTTTTTAACTCGTTCCTAAGCAGCAGTGGTTCAAGTGTAGGCATTCTTTCCTAATGCATAACAGGAGGCGATTTGAGTAGCGCTATTGGAGGTGATTTTAAAGCATCGACTGGAAATATCAACGGCATAACAAACAACACTCAAAATTTCCAAAGTATGATGACCAACTCTGGGTTCTCAGCAAGCAATTTTAGCGCTGTAAAAGGGGCTGCTTTGAGTATCATAGTTAAACTTCAGAATAACTAACTATACGATATTTCTAATAGCGAAGCACTCAATCATTTATCAAGACTCTCTCAAGGATCTTACTCTACCTCTGGCTGCAATGGTCAAATCACTTCAGATAGTTGGGTTCCTAACTCCCAAAATACAATTAACTCAGGAATATCCTGCAAGTCTGGAGTTACAGCAAAGACTACCAATTGCTCTTCACTATCAATTGGAGGCTGTAGCTCAGGTTGTTTTAGCTTCACTAAAAATTTAGGAACAGCAACTAATGATTGTTCTGCAAATGTTGGCTTCAACTGCACACCAACAGCCAGCGTTCAAACTGAGTTGGAAGGAAGGTATGGTGTTGTAGGTAGTTGTAAGTTTTCAGATTTAATAAACAAACTGAACAGCAATTGGGATTCGCCTCGCCAATCAAACTTAAAAAGCTATAATGATTTAATGAACTCAGGCTCAGGAGGATTCACTGCAATGGATAATTACCGTACTAGCGTTGATAATGTGGTGACAAGTTTCAGCTCGCTAAACTCTTATATCACGAGTCTTAGTTCTGTACTTGGTTCGAATACAGGTATTTTCAACGGGTTAAATTGCAAAGCATTCAACTAACAGCTAAACAATTTCTTTGTCTCATATTGCAATGGATTTTACCCTCAAACAACTTCGATTCTAGTTGCTTTTACTGTGACGCTGTATTCAATAGCTTTTAGTTTGATGTGCATGATTTGCGTAACTAATCGACAGGAATATAAATAATCTATGATCAACACAGCTTAGGATGATAAGTTTCAAGAGGTTCCAGCGGGAAATGAAGGAACAATGCAATATTGAATCTTTATATGACAAATTTCATTAATTATTCTTATGAGCTTTCCGATTCCAATATATATATATATAATTATGTTATAAAGCTGAATAAGATTTATGAGATTTATTTCACAATTCTCTACTTAAAATTAGAGATTATCGACTCTTGGCTAGAAAAAGTAAGGAGGTTCATAATTAAATAGTAATGAGCAGTTTAAAAGAATCATACAAGCCTATCACTCCATTTAGTAAAAAGGGATGACAAAATCAAAGAGCTTAAGCAATGCTCTATTTTAAATTCTATTATGAGCAACATTAATGTAAATATAGCCAGCATTTTTTATAAATAACTCAGTGCATTCTCAGATAAACCATCCATCCTCTTCAGCTTGTTAATTTAAATAAATACCGAGCTAATTCACTAAGGGGTTGGGGGTTGGGGTTGGGGTTGGGGTTGGGGTAGGGGTTGGGGTTGGGGTTGGGGTCGG
>QQSS02123301.1:0-16237 GCA_003687565.2 Craspedacusta sowerbii
TTTGAGCCTCTCAAGGAGCTAAAGAGCTCGATACGTGCCCTCAAAGGGAGGCTCGGACGACTGGTCGATGCTCCAACTATCGTGAAGCTGACATCGCACTGTCCCCTGTTACCAGGAGACACTCTTCTTGAAGGCCTTCCCAGCGGACGACGAAGTAGGAGATTCGCCAAATAGGATAACCACAAACATATGTCACCTACCCTGCTTGCCCACCGAACGCTGCGTGGAGGCTCTCCTAGTTGGCCGGCTGACGATAGCATGGCTTGGTATGACCGCGTACGTCTGGTTTAAATTTTTCTTTCGTTACCGAGAACACCTATGTTTCTTGAAATCTTCGACTGCACTGCTCTGATGTGGTTAGTCCAGCTTAAATTGTCATCACGTGCCAGCCCTAACAATTTTGCAGCAAAAGTGCGCTTGATAGGTTTTCCATTCAAGTAAAGAGTTCGTGATGCTAGGTGCAGGTTATCAGTTTCTACATCTCTGCCAAAAGTCATTATTTAATTGTGTTTTGTTTTAGTTTTGATAGACAATCGATTTGCCTTAAGCCGATCCTTAAGTTGCCTAAGTTGATCATTGAAGATTGTGATTGCGGTATATATCGATTTATGCGAAAGGAAAAGATTCGTGTTACCTGCATAGAGGATTACCTTATGTTTTGAGACTGCACGTGCTGTCATTTGTCCTCCCATCCTTTTGTAGCAATACCATTTCGGAGGTAAATTTGTTCTTCGCATAGTCAGTTTGCGACATAAACTACATATCCTATAATCTTATGGCCTCCTTGATAAAACATAATTATGAGTTAAACAGCCTTCTAAATATTATTAAGTTTCAATTCAAGGTAATAGGAGTTTCAGAAACTCGCTCAAAGACTTACTTCGACGGTACCACGTTCTTTGTCCTAGAAGAATATTGTTTTGTTGAAACATGAACACTATGTACCGCCGGTGGAACGGGCTCATATGTACATAACTCACTTGTAAATAACCTGAAAGTCAGACACGATCTTTGCCTCCAGAGTGAACACGGCTATGAAACAACCTTCATTGAAATATCCCTCACTAGAAAAAATATATATATATAAATTGCCTTTGCATATATAAACATCCACACATTTCCTCAACTACATTCTCAGAAGAGCGCATATCGAAAATTCTTAAAAAAATTAACAAAGAAGAAAAATTGGTTATTATAATGGGTGTGTTTAACATAAATTTGCTTAATTACGATACATCTACCGCATGAACTGACTTTAATGATATAGTTACAAGTTATAATTTCCAGCCAGTTATTATGCAGTGAAGCAGAGTAACGATTCGGTCACAAACGCTGATAGACAATACATTCGCTAAGAATATCAAGTACGATACAGTAAGTGGTAACCTAACTTGCTATATTTCTGATCATTTCGCGCAGTTCGCTGTCTATATTAATTACAATTTAAAAGCTAAGACGAGTGCAAGGAAGCAAACTTATGGTCGGTCGTACAAAACCTTTGACCAAAGCGAATTTTCTGAAGAACTTTCTAGTATTGATTGGAAGCTCCTGTTTGGTGACACAGGAAACCCTGATACTTTAACTCGCATCTTTATAGATAAAAATAATGATATCCATAACATAATGTTACCCACTCGGAAATAAGCCAAAAAGGAAGTTAGTCTTCAACAAAAACCATGGATTACGAAAGACATACATGAGTCAATGAAGGTAAGAGATGAACCTGTCGTACATAAAAAGAACCGACAAACCCGGAACAAATGAGTCATGCGCGAAATACAAGAAGCCGCAAAATTCTGTCGCAAGCATGATAAGGAGAAGTAAAATTAATTACTATAATAACTATTTTGTGCGTCATAAGAATAATATTAAAAAATTTGGAAGGGCATTAAATCAATAATCAATATAAACAAGAAGAATCGATTCGCCCCATCCCAAGTTTCTGGAACAGGGCAACAACTTGATCACGAAGCTCCTCAATATTGCTGACGCCTTTAACGATTTTCTTCGGTGGGGAAACTCCTTGATTCTGAAATACCTAACTCGCCAACAAGGATTGATCGAAGTTTTTTTTTTTTTATTGAAGGATTCTCGCATTGATCGAAGTTTATTTTTAAAACCGACCGACTCGATCGAGGTATCGGGAATTCTAAATTCATTGAATGCTTCTAGGGCATCCGGACCCAATAGCATTCCTGCAAATATTCTAAAAAGCGGGTCGTCTTCACTGGCTGTACCGATTTCTATAATTATTTATCAGTCTTTCAAGGACGGTATCTTTCCGAATATATTAAAACTTGCAAAGGTTATGCCAGTCTACAAATCTGGTCTTCTAGAAAAATGCGTTCTCTCGTTGCTCTCTTATTTAAGCAAAGTAATCGAGAAAGCGATGTACGCGCGTCTTTACGAGTTTCTAGAATCTTCTAAAATTATTTATGATCAACAGTTCAGCTTCCGTACACAGCATTCCCCTAATCACGCCTTAGTTAATCTCTTTAGTAAAATAAGTGATAAACTAGACTGCGGCGAATATGCCTATAGCTTGGCTTTGGATTTGCGAAAAACGTTTTACGTCGTTAACCAAAAATTCTCTTACAAAAACTGGAAGTATGCTGTATTCGTGGAGTTTGGCTTTCGTGGTTTTCTTCGTAATTATAGGACCAAGGCATTTCGTTGCTATTGATGATGACTAGTCTAAGATTTGCCCTATTGATCTTAGTGTTCCCCAAGATCCGTGTTAGGGACATTCCTGTTTCTAGTTTATATATACGTTTTTCATAGGTTTTTGTCTTCTAGCTTTGCTCAGCACTTGCTGACAATACTGTTATATCTTTTAGTTGTTTATCTGCTATAAGCGCTTGAAATTACTAATGACGCATAAAATTTCCAAAATCTTTGATTGACTCTGCGCCAACAGAGTATCTCTAAACGCTGCCAAGACCGATATTGTTTTATACCATCCTTAAAGAAAGGCCCGTATGGGTAGACTTACTTTCAAAATCAAAAGCAAGAAAGAATATTTATCTTCCAAAGAGAAGTACCTAGGCGATGTACTCGACTCGAGACTTTCGTTGAGATTTCACGTTTTCAAACTCTCTAAAAAACTAACGAGGGCTATCTGACTTCTCTCTAAAGTTCGTTATTACGTTTATGATATACCTATCAAATCATTATATTACAGTTCGTTTCACACCCGCCTTACATACTGTTGTCTTACTTGGGGCATGTCCAGCAAAAATACCCTAAATAGGATGTCGATGCTACAACGGGAAGTCATAAGGAAATTAAATTTTCCGATTATTCCGCTCCTACATCAAACTCATAACTTACTGGAAGACGCAATTACATTAAATTTGGCCTTATTCATGAATGACTGGCATTGGAGGAGGCTTCCAAGGACCTTTGACAACTTATTCAACTTTCACACTTCCAAAGAGAAGACGAGCAGGTGCATTGGCATAACTGTCAGTTCCCATAGCAAGGACTGAACTCTATGGCAGTAGAAATATAAAATCTAAAGGTGCGGTGTTGAACAACTATCTGCTTAACATTAACATAAAAATCTCTAATTAAAAAACAACTATCAGAAAGAAAATCAAAGCGTTATTGGCAGCTGCGTATGCGTAACTTCAAATACATAGACTTATCTTATAACTTCTGATTCCTATCTACGATCTTGCCTTTCTATTGAGTGTACTGGGTAGTTTATTGAAATATTTGGTGCTGGATGGAATATCTTTGGCAATAAATTTTAGTAATGATTTATATTTCGATCGAAGTATGATGTTACCTCTACTGGCAAGCGTTGTTGATCAATTTGGTGATGGAATGACTATTGCAATTATTTTATGTCATCTGCCTTTTGATAAAAATATCGTAAGATGTTTCTTTAGTTTTGGGAATCGCGGTCTCACTTCGTAGATGCTTTGCAATCTCGTGCACAACCGATTCTTTCGTATTCACTCCGAATTGTGTAGACTGAACTGTGCACTGAGCGTTGAAAGGTAGGTCACGTTTTTTTTGCTTGTTTTGATCCATTCATCCCCACCACGCTTCAAAGTCTTATATCCATGTCGAAACGGAGCAAAGATTCAGACTGATGATCAAATTAGCATCAGTATGCGTCGCTACCTTGATGGACTAAAACCTCATTAGCTATAACATAAATAAGAGAGAGAACTCTCATTGTGTGTGTAAAATGTAAACGCGAACTCAGATTTTTGTGGGATTCTCAATCCGATTAGCCCTGAGGCTATAGAGGATGCCTCCGTCTTCAGAAAATGCACTTATCTTTTCAGTTTTCACTTCGAGTTCATTGTTCTTTTTTCTTTTATTTTATCTTTTTGATGTCTTTATGAATGGAATTTCTGGAGAAAAATTAATGTCGTTGTTGTTGTTGTTGTCCAGTAGTGGAGACATAATCTGCCGTTCCAAATACGTCAAGTGTTTGTGTTCATTAGTGAGTTTAATGATATGTTCCGTGATGTGCGTTGACGAATTTAATCCTTGTCCCTGGAGTCCACTGTTGGCGCGTCCTCTGTGGTATTTCCACTGACCTTCCATCGATCTTAATGAAGTAGACATTTCTCTGGTCACGGCAGCAACATCTCCTGAATGGAGCAATATAGGAAGCAGACCTTCTTTTTCGACCATATTCTGTCATTGAAATTCTACGCTTCTTTGCTGAAGTTTAATAATTCCTGCCTTGGAACGGTCATTGATCCGCTAGCCGTCCTGTCGACTGGTGCAAAGCGTGGGTGGTAATATTTCGGATTTCGGAATGACAGCTGTGGTACAAAGTAATTGAAATCTTTCGATGGGGAAGGGGGCTCCATTGTTTCGGTTAGTAAACCAGCTTCCTGCCAGAACTGGTCTTGTTCATCATGATGGTCATCTAGGATGCAAGCGACGCTAATTAAGGATCTCGCAAGTAAAAGTCTGCATCTCGAAACTCATTCTCGTTTGAAACGAGAAATTTCGAGAAATTTCGAGAAATTTCTTGTCTCGTTTGTTTCGAGACGGGCCTCCGTCTCGTCTCAAAACTTCTCGTTTGTTTCGAGACGGTCTCATTTCGTTTCTTTCCCTTTCTCATTTCTTGAAACATACATTATATTATTATAACATAAATCGACAACATTTCGTGATGATTTCAGAAAAAAACAGTTCTAGTTGCATGTCCCCACAACTTGTACGTTAGCGCGTTATGTTTATTACCTTGTGCTTATATACGTACCAACGTGACAATAAACCCTTTCAGATGCTACAATCATTTATGAGACGAAAAAAGTCTCGTCTCGAAACTTCTCGTTTGTTTCGAGACGGGCCTCCGTCTCGTCTTGATACCTCTCGAAACTCAAAAGGTTTCGAGACGCAGACCCTAACTTGCAAGTACTTTGCTTAAAAACAAAATGTGCTCGGAAGAAAATTAAATTTTCGAAGACGTTCACAATCAAGACTGCGATAGCTCGACGCATTAGATTTCAAAATCATCATGACTATCACGATATCGCGACTATCATGACATCATGACTATCATGACATCATCAGCGTCGAGGGGGACGGCGCGTCGCGGAAAAAGAAAGCTTTATGCAAAAAGAATCGAACAAATCATGTGCATGAGAAACACTGTAAGCAGAAGCGAAAGGCAAACAATAAGCTAAGAAGCAATTAAAAATTAAACCAATGCAAGATCAAGACGGATTAACTTTAATTTGATCGCAGGTAAGAAGGTTATCTTTTTGTTTCCTTTCTAATGCGGGTTTGCAGCGATTAACATACCACAGAATTCTGCGAAATACACCGACACAGGTATCCGATGCCGAAAGCGTAGCAAAGAGTTAGCAAGCCTTTACGTGTTCTGAATCGTGCCATCAATGGGCTACAAAACCGTACAAATTTCGTCATTACAGAGTCGGACATAGGATCGGGTGTTGTCATCACGGAAAAGGATGTTTACATCAAGCTTCTTACGGAGGTTTCAGTGTCCTATACAGCTAAGTTTGCTGGGGTTAGCAAAGAATGGCCCAGAACTAGAAGCCGCTCACCCAAACTCCCACCGGCAAAAAGACATCATAAAGACGTCTTACCGACATCTCGCATAATTAAAAAAGACGTCTTAAAGACTTCTTTTAAATTTTTTTTTTTTTATCCATAATGTCATCTCAGAAAGACGTCTTTTAGACGTCTCAAAAAATAGATCTTTAAGACGTCTCAGAACGACGTCATTTAGAAAACTTTAAGAGGTACTAAGACGCCTTTTAGACATCTAAAAAAAACGCCTTTTCGACATCTCAGAAAGACGTTTTTATGACGTCTTTAAGAAGCACTAAAGACGTCTTCTAGACATCTAAAAAAGACGTCTTTTACATATCTCATGACGTTTTGAAGACATCACAAGAAGACTTCTTTAGAATGCCAAAAACACTCAGTTGACTAGAATTTAAGTGCCTGCAAAATCTAGAAGGCAAAGTCTCGGATCCCCTTATGATTAGGATGTCTCTAGCACCAAATATTTCACCTTATAGGAAAATTTTTTGCTATCTTTAAAACATTCAGTGAGACATACCAAACCATAAAGTAAGAGTTCCAGGCGCAACATTTACAGCGGATTACATTTAGTTGCTGCCTCTCTGCACCCAAGCTAGAAAAACATCGGTATCAGAAACTTCGACGGAGGGTCAACTTTTGAGCGATACTTAATCCCACGCGTGTAGTAGAGCACGGTAGCTATGAAAACCGTAGCAGAGAGAAGAAATACACATTGAGCCGCAAAAAAGCAATACTTTAAAATGAAACTAATACAAATAAATTTTGTACTTAACAAATGGCACAAATACGAAATAAACTTTAACAAAAGAGTGCGTCCGAAACCGCAGTCATCGACTCATAGTAGAGTGATCTAAAGATAAAAAGGGACATTAGTAGATCATTGTATCAGTACTTAGCAAAACTAGGGCGCCTCTTCAAAAAACGTGTGAGTGTATAATTAGTTATTCCAACCACGCTACACAGCTTATACAGCATACCATCGATTTCCATCATATTTGGTGCGACACGTTTTCGAGATATTAAAAATCAACAAAGTAACAGGCCAATACTGGCGGCAGCAACTCAATATCAATGTGGTAGTAATACACACTTGACAAGAGTCCATGCTACATTCTCATCTGCTTCATAGGAGATTACCATGATATCTCTTAAACAATACAAAAAAACGAGTTGAGGGTTTCCGTCAGCTGGTTCTTCAGCGAAAAGTTTAAGCTGGGTCTTCTTTTCTAAACAAACACTTAGATGGCTTTGACCTGCATTTCATACATACTTAGCTTTACATAGTTGACCAGTCTTCATCATACTTCGCATCCAAAAAGGAATCAAATAAACTAATGGGCTTACCTTCACGTTCCTTACACAACCTAAACTTAACCATTGCTAGTTAAAAATGGAAAGAATTTTATCGTGTGACCAAGGTTAATGCCTAGGTGCATTTGGGTTATGGTTGCACGCCACCTCGTTTAAGACCAGTTAGTGATCAGTTATGTGACGTCACATTTAAATCACATCTGACAAGACCTCTTTAACGCATCTTGCCGAAACCCTTAAAAAATGTAATAAATAAATACATCTTAAAGACATCGCAGCGAAACGCGAACGAGATGCATTGAAAAATCTTTAAGACATCTTTTCTACATCTCCGTCTAGATAAAACGGAAAGAAGACCCATTTGAGATATCTCAAAGACGTCTTTTGCCGGCTCGGTTCTACTAACCACTGCTAGAACGCGAGAAAGAGCTCAACGAGACAGTCAAGAAGATTTTGCACAAGCCAGTCGCAAAACTTGTCTCTGGTAACGGTGCTTGTCTTGCACAAGTTCGTGACCTGCCATAAGCACACAAAAGGGATTCCGGCCACCTAGGAGAGCCTCCGCGCGACAGTCGGTGGGCAAGCAGGGTATGGGACAATTTTTGTAGCTACCATGTTTAGCGAATCTCCTAAGAAGATCTAACCAGCACAGTACGACTTCGTCGTCCACTGGGAAGGTCTTTACGAAGAGTGTATCCTGGTAACAGGGGACGGTGCGATGTCAGTTTCAAGATTGGTGGAGCATCGACCAGTCGTCCGAGCCTCACTTTGAGGGCACATATCGAGATCTTTAGTCCCTTGGGAGGCTCAAACAGCATCTGACGACTGGCCTCATTTGCTGTCACCGACAATCGATGGACTGCGTAACCGGGGAAACTCCTGGCTCTTCACGACCAGCAACAACAAAAGGGATATAGACATGAGACCTATACCTTCTGCAACTGGAATATACAACTTCAAAATGTAAAGAGTTGGTCCTTTACGGCTACCTGGAGTAGCTTGCGCAAGTCAGCTCGAGAGATACTGGGGTTATGAGTTCTATTTAATGAATCGTAGTTAAAGGCTTTTTCATCAAGGATTTCTATCGTCTCATTTATTGTTACATTCGTTGAAAGTGACGTGACATCGTATGACACTAGTATTTCACCTGACCTCATAGCCTTTCCAGATAGTTTGCTCTCACAAGATCAAGAATTTTTTTCCTTTTCGTAAGCCAACGGACGCCGGTCTCCTACTGCACTTCCAGAGTCATTCGGACGTTCGGTACAAGAAATGTTTAATAAAGTCAATGCTGTACAGAGCGTATCGTTTGCGTAGCGATTGGTCTGCCTTTAACAAAGAAGTTGAACATTTGCGCATAACTTTTCTAAAGTTAGCCTACCCGTCAGCTTTACGTGACCGGATTGCATTTGACTTCGTCAAAAAGTGCATGGCCAGCCAACGCAACTTGAAAGACAGTTTCGCCGATGAGATCGTGCGATTCATTATTCCTTATAAGGATGAAGAGAGTGCGCGCAACCTAAAGCACCGTCCAGATGATCTGGCACTTTAAAGTACGGGTGCAAATTCAGCCAACATTCACGAGCACATAACATGGCGAAGATTTTAGAGCAAAGGCAGGAAAGGCCAAAGATTGTGAGTCAACAATGCGTTGTTTACAAAAGTGGCCAGTTCGACGCTGGCCATATCGGCATGATAACAAGCCACCTGCACCAACGCATCGAGGAACACAAGTTACAGTCGAGCTCGATCGGTCATTGCTTGGACACTCATCAATGCCGGTCAATTTAGATCTTTACGCCTGCTTAACAACCTTGCACAGCTGTCGCTCCAAATGGGAGTGCCTGCCAATTGAGAGCTTTGAAATCATATATACATTGGGCACACACATAAACAAACACACACACACAAACGCATCCACACACACAAACGCATACACACACACACACACACACACACACACACACACACACACACACACACACACACACACACACACACACATGAATTATGCCCAAATCGCACCAATTGAAGAGAATGACTTACTCCATATTGACAAGTTGAGCTGATGCATGCTGTGCAGATGAGACTGGGCCTTATTTCTACGTGGCATTTCTGTTGGTGCTGCTGCATTTGAATCTAGAGAACATCTTCAGCGCATTTAGGACGCGACTGGCTTTGTTCACAGAGAACTAAGCAAGCTCTCTCGAGCTCTTGTTGACAGAGAGCTTATGTCCGGAAAGCATGAGGCAATATGTATATAAGTGTCTAGTATATAAAACGATGGCACTCCGTATTATAAAGGTAGTTAGATATCGGCTATATCATTGGTGTAGAATGTGTACGTGCTTGTGTGTGCATGTTTGTGTGTTTGCGTGTGTGTGTTTGTATATATAACTACTTACCTAACACTAACAAAAAAGAGTTACCTAGGAGCACCGGAAAACAAGAAAATGTAAATTACTATAGATTACCATACATCGGTAAAGCTTCGCACCTCACACAAAAAGATTGCAGGAAGTAATCCTGAAATTTTGTAAACATGTTGATATTAGATTTGTTTTCATTCCATTAAAGATTGGTTCGTATTTTTCAACCAAGGATATGATTCCAGGCCTTCTTAAGTCTCACGTAGTGTATAGATTTGTTTGCCTTGTCTGTAATGCCAAGTATTTTGGTTTCACGACCCGACACTTTGGGATAAGAGTGGCGGAACACCTCAATGTCGACCGTTGCGCAACAGCAATCTCTCAGCATCTGCGAGAATCGGTAAGTAGTAAACCACTATGCAACACGATTGCTTCGCAATAATCAACCGCGGCTCGACTATAGCCACACTCAAGATCAAAGAGGCGCTTCATATCTCAGAGGAAAAGCCGGAACTCAGTGCTCAGGTTAGGCATGAAGACGTTTTGTTTTTTTATGTAACTTTGGCCTGGAATGCAGTTTTTCCTGTACAACAGTCCAACTGGTTGAGACCTGGTAGGCTAGTTATTCTAGTTGATCGAAGATCATTCTTATTGGAGAGGAACGTTTTATTGCTTGCGTTGCTTGCTTTTCCTGCCACCATTGTTTGCGTTATAAAATTGTACGATTGCTCAGCATATGGATGGTTTCCATTATGGCTGTCTGGTCTAATATTCATTCCACATCCTGTCGTGGATCATACTAAGGCAAAGCTGCTCCAAGATCTAGCAACGGCGAAGTATTGCTCATGATGGATCACCCATAATACTCTACAATCCTGATTAAAATAAAGCTTCAACGTAGAAAATCATTTTTATAGTTCTGCTGGTAAATGTTTGGTAAATTTTCTATGAACAACTGAACGCCGCTCTGCCAAAAAGGTTGACATTCCGACAGCATCTGGAGCAACTTTCGTGTCCCCTTTAAGACTTAGTTCTCTAATATCAAACTTAAAAGCGGGAACATAAGATGACCTTGTATTAGCCTTTTGTCTCGATTGAATTGTGTTATATATGAATTAATGCACAGAGTAAATGCAAGAAACCCCGTCGTCAATTGTTTTTGCAAAGCACTCTCGCAAAGTTGCGTGCCAACCAGAGCCAAGGCCACCTGTTATCTAGGTGGCCTTGCCAGAGCTGAGGATATCCTCTCGCGTCGTCACGCGGGGAAGGTACTGATCCCGCGTTACGTATCCTTACGATTCCATGTAAACAAGTGGAGGCAGGCCTTGAATGGGAATGGATAGGTCTTCAGGATTTGTTATTAAAGGAATTCGGTTTTTAGAATGAGGTTTTGTAGATGGAGGCAGAATTCAGTGATTTTTCCTTACAGCTAAAGCCTCTCTTTGACGCTTGTGATAATGATGGCGATGGTTATGTGGCTATACAAGATCTAATTTCGCTTGGGCTAGAGCAAGCGGGTGCAGAGAGCAATTCCGAGGTACGTGATGATGTCTTTACTAGTTATAAATTTTAAGTTTCGGTTATGATCCTGTTGCAAGAAATAATCGAGTATATACTCACAGGCCGATGTAATACATCATCAATTTGGTATATATTAAAGAATTTACATTATTTAGCATTCGATGAGTAAGTAACATATTACGTACCAGAATACCTGCGTACTTTATTGCATGCTTTGCATTGTAGCATGGTAATTACCATTGTACACTAGCTTTTAAGAAATTGCACAGGGGTTTGCATGCCACATGCAGATAGCTGGAATCACTGGCTTCAGCAAACCATTCCTCTGCTGTCATTGGCTTGTGTTTGTGCACTCCTTATTTGCCTTGAACATATAATTATCACTGAATCAGCGAATTCGACGCTAGAATCTTTTATGGTTTGAAGGATTTGTTCTCACTAGATCGATGTATATTTCGACAAGTATCTTGGTACCATACTTGCAGGAGCAGTTACGACTGTTTTGTTACATGTTTTTTTCTTAAAGAGTTTTAAAAGCTATGCTTTAGTTTTTTTTATTTCTTTTTTTTTTATTTAAAAAAGAAGCAATCCCTATGCTTTTATGAATGTATTTTAGAGCGATCAGTAGCTTTGGAGCCAAAGGCATTTTGAGGAGACAGCCTTTCCTAGTATTTTTGCATTGAAAACAAAGCTCAGCCAGACTCTGCTGTCCAGCTGCATTATCAGTTTTTTCAAGGACATTGTATCATCTGAAGCACTATCAGGATCTAGACTATGTGAATTTATTTTTCAGAAGGAATAATTCCATTTGTGAGTCAGGCCTGTCGGTTATACAGAGTTGGGTGATTCAAGTCATCTTGATTTAAATCACAGATTTTAAGGGGATATTGCTCATTGGCATAATCACTTGCTGTTTTATTTTTCTCCTTCGTATGGCATCCAACCTTGATAATGAAGTTGCAGAAGAAAAGCCAGAAGCTGAGAAAATGTAATTGCCTGTCTATACCTGCCTTAAAACTTGCCTTTGGCAATCTAGTTCTTACTCGAGTCTGAGAGTGTGTTTCCCTGATTCTTCCACACTTCAGCAACCTCTGCTATTTTGCACTTGACACGCTGCGCTGCAGTTAGTGCCAGCATATGGTTCCAGACGGGCAAGCAGGTCTTTTGTCTGCTGAACTCTTTATTACAATGTTGGAAACCTTCTGATGGACTGTAAAATCAACATCAGTAGTTTTCTTCACAGAGCTGTTGCTTACACAGAGCTTTTTTGTAAGACTTGATGACTGCTTGGGTTGTATCCATCACATAACAGCTTTTGGTTCTTGATTGGTACTTAATCCTTGGTACAGACAGTTGAATTTTGAAATTATAGACATCTGTGACTTCATGTGTTAGATATCCTATGCAATAAATGAGCAACTGATTGTGTCAGTTGTGAACTTGCATCATTTCGTGAGTCAGTGTTCTGCCTGCATAGTTAGCTAAAACTTAACCATAGTCAAAAGCACACACATTTTATTTATTTGAAACCCTCTCCCGGACAGAATATTGGCAATTAAAGAAAAGGAAATAACAAATCTGATAAAAATTTTAAATTTGTGCAATTTTAGAAGTTTGATATTCTTCACAGAAGTGTTAGTATTGCAATTGCTAGGCTAAAGATTATGTAATCCTAAGAACTGCTTCTGAACGAAATTTTTTATTTTTAGTGAGTGATTGAGTTCTTATTTTGTGCTTATTACTAGCACAAGGGTACTATTGAGCCATGTATTTCTGTGTTGTAGAATCTTGAGTTAATATTAAAACAGCTTGATAAAGGAGGCAGTGGTAGCATATCATTTGAAGATTTCAGAAAGTCTGTTCAGGACTGGTTGAAAGGTATGCATCTTTTCAACTTTTAAAACTGCTTGCTTTCAGTATTAGTTGATTTATATGGTTTGGATTTGCAACAGCTTTGCACAACTGTTCCTACTTATGATTAGAATAATTGTTTCTTTAAAATTAATGCTAGAAGGAAACACCTTCAGCTCCTAAAAATTTATTTATCATTGTTCCATCGGTAGTTTGTTCGAGATAATCATGTGGTTTTTCTTTGAACTTACTTGCTAGAATTGCTAAGATTCTCTGCCCATATTTCATGCAGTTGTGGTTGTTTAGGAGAATGTAAGAATGAAAAGTCTGTTTAGTGAAGGGCCTTGATCTTATAAATGCAGTAAGCATGCTTTTGACTGACTTAAGTTTTGCAAGGAAGTCGTCTAAGATGGTCACTTTTACATATTTTTTTGTATACATCTTAATTCTGAGAATGCCTGGTTATGCACATTGACATCTGCCACATTTGTATAGCATATTTATAGCACTTACTGATAATTTTATTGGGTTGCAAAATTGTAGCTATATCAAGCTATGTTATTAAAAACATGTGTATAAGCGCTGTTGTGCTCTGTGCATGTGTGAGTCTAATTTAGATGTTATCATATTGGTTTCCATTCAGTATAATAATCATTTATTTGAAGTTTCATTATTTAGGCCAATCAAATTCAATTGAAAATGAGGACTCAGCTGTTGACTACGACTATGAATCGTCGCCTGCTATTTCTGTCGAAGAAACTATAAGTGATGCTGATGGAGGTCACTCTCCTGAAGTGAGGATGCATGAAAAGATATCAATTTTAGAGAATAATCCTGAACGAAAAGCATCATATACAGAAAGTGAGGGTTACTATGAAGAGGTATGCCTTAAGCAGTTTTATTCATATGGTATATTTATTAACTTTTTTAATTGTGTGGCCATGCAGTTGTTAATATGTAGAGTATTGTATTCATTTATTGCTTTTGGCATTCAAAGCTTTGTTTTGCATGTCAAAGTTTCTTTCTGTTTTTGCAACATTTAATGTTGCTCTGTTGACTTAATTGTTGATGTCAATCTTTTCTTGTTACTCATCCAGATTGAAGATATTTCGTTTCACAGTGCAGCGTCAAATAATCAATATGGTGCGGAATCGCACGTTCCACTTCCCCTGTTAAGGGACCTTTCACCACCAAAGAATATCTATTTAACATACCCACCAAAAGGAGTTAACAAAAAGAAACAACGTGGCACAGTACTTGATATGAGTCAGCGACAGCTGAGTTCGTCATCCGAATTGCAGGGCTCTGTAGATGATACGTATGTGGCATGTTATGATGGTAAAGAAAGTCAAGAAAATACCGAAAATCTGCCTTATATTGATATAAATAAGTCTCCTTCAAGGTAGGACAGCTTTGAATTTTTGTTTCTCAGAAGTCCTGATTTTGGTTTTTAAAATGTCTGAAATCTTTGATAATATTAGCACGGCTAATGTTTTTCCTGCAGAAGCGCGCAGTCTTCGGTGATTGTTGTTAATTGGAAAATGCTGAGGCCCATTACGTGGGATTCCCATTATTCTTCATAAGAAAAAAATTATTGGTTGTGTTTAGTTTCGACAAATGAGACTATTAGGCCCTGTGTTGTTTACATAATAAGTGTTTTCCTTAATCTTTCATGGAAATCTTCTACCTTGCTTAGTGCAACTTGTAACATGGTGTTGTTCAACTTTTTAAAATTATGCGGTCATGGCTTGTGGTATTAATAGTTGTTGTCTATGGCAAAATACTTAAATATTTGTTTAAGTAGCATCACAAAAAGGCACCGTTTGCTTACATCCAACGTTATGCAAATGTTGACATGCCCTTCTGGATGGCCATACGTGATTTAGTTACTGAACTCCTTTCCAGCCTGTTACCCTTAGAAATTTGGAGTCCTGGTTTCAGCAACTTACATGCCAGTCAAGAGTTCATAAATAGATCAGCACTGCGTCGCGGTAGGCTGTACGACTTGGTCACGTTTTATTTATGCTTGAACGTGGTTGATGCAGTTAAAAGAAGGGGTCAGGACATCATTTATGTAAATGAAACCAATAAACATGTAAGCACTTTTGACTGAACTATCAATTTTAAAGAGTCTTGATTTACTGCTTAAAAGTGGGTAACCTTATATGTGAAGTATGAAATGGTTTATCGTGCCAATTAAGAAGCTCAAAATTGCTTGACTTTATTGCTCATATGGAATTTCTGCGGGCGATCAACTTTTTCTATATAAGCATAGTTTCAAAATAGGTTTAGTCTTGCTGAAGATTTTAAAATTGGCACCCTAGCGTTTTGAGATGGTTAGATTTTGGAATTCTTTTTCAAGGAAAGGAGATACTAGTTCCACATTTCATTAAAGTAATAGATGGCAGGTTATGTTTGTATTAAGTGAAAGGTTTTTGTACGGATGTGCAGTGAGTAATAAAGCCATTTACTTGCCGGTGCAGCTTGTTCGGAGTTTGAACGCTAATTTACAAACAATCTATGGTGTTCCTGTATGGCAGGGCTCTTCCATGAAATATTCCGAATTCATCCGGATCCGTGATTGCTAATTCGGCTTATTTCAAAATGCTCCGGCCAAATGTCCTGGTCAAAAGCTTTGATGAACTGTCCTGAGCTAAGATTTAATTTGATGTTATGTGTTTTTGGCTATAGGCGTAAGTCTAACAAAATGCAAATTAAACACTCTGTGAAGGATCGGGGATTGGCAAAGGATGGTTTAATGCTTAAGGTCTTTCGATCCATTCTGGGCTGCCAGGAGACTTCGGTGGGAGCCATTAAGATTTCCTTAGAATTGCTAGATGACAAGCTCTTGATTGTACTTGATGCTACAAGTTATGTAAGTTGAAAAATCAGTGAAAACGAGGAGTTTTCTATCAGCACATTACGGCATGGGTTATGCAAGTAAGGTGTGCTTGAATTTGTTTCCAAAACGGGGTGAATGTTATCAATGGATCGTATGTTATCAGTGTATCGGCTACCAGCTGAGTGAATGTAACTGAAATAGAAGGAACATCCCTCTCCTGTATGCATGTATGTATGTATGTATGTATGTATGTATGTATGTATGTATGTATGTATGTATGTATGTATGTATGTAT
>QQSS02123412.1:0-16232 GCA_003687565.2 Craspedacusta sowerbii
TGTGTGTGTGTGTGTGTGTGTGTGTGTGTGTGTGTGTACGTGTGTGTGTGTATGAGCGTAAGCGAGAGAATATCCATACTGACACATGCCAAAAAATGGGCATTCTGAAGTAACAGCAAAAAAACGTACTTTCTCGACCGCATGGTAGTTTTCCCTGTCCCAGTAAATTTTTGCTTGCGCCATCAGGACCGGAATATATCTACAGACATAGTGCGGGAATAACACACGGCTTGGGAGCAGCAACTACCTCCAAGCGACTAGGTGGATCCGACTCTCCAGTGTACTTCCATAAATAGATACATGCAGAGAGAAACTGGGTGAACAAACAACGAACCAGACATGAGCGCGTGAGTATCATCTATACCTTTCTAATGCTTCGTCGTATTCATTGACAGCTTTCTTCACAGCCTCGTCATCATGGTTCTGTCTCGCCTCTTGAACCTACGTCCAGAAATATATAAATAAAATTAACCATAGCCAGAGTTTCCGCAATCCACAGTGAAACTGAACTGCTTGTCGACCAGCCCATTACCTAGCTTCCACAATATATTCGAAACAAATCATTTCCCAAGAATTCGCAATATTGTGACACTTATCTTCGCGAGAGACCCACCTGCGTTTACCCTACATACTTGTAGCCACAATAATTCAAGGACACCGTGCAGATTGCTGATGGTACAGGCGGTGGTGGTGGCAGCGGGAGGAATATTCGCGTCATTATAAACCAGTATAGCGACCTGAATAATTGACCATGATCCGCATCCGCTTCGCAACGCAAACAGTTGGATTCATAAAGCACAGTAACTTTTGAATAAATCTCCCTAACTTAGAGGTAAGATTTCTGCTTCTTCATTGCATTACAGATGTAAACGGGCGCCAAACAAAATGCCGAGTTTAAGCAGAACGCAACAAGAACTGGAAGTCAGCGCGTAGCAAGAAAGTGCAAAAGTATGGCTACCTGTTTCGTCAGCTTTCGAAGGCTTTCTGTGTATTGGACTGCCAAGTCGTCAAACTTTCGGAAAGCCTACATCAAACAACGTCACAAACGTAGCAAAAATATAATTTCACGAAAGATAGGGTGAGCGCTAACATTAAAATAGTTTGATTAGCACCAACACAGCACATATTTTCGCAGTTGCAACACCAGTTTAACTAGAAAATAAGCTTGCAAATACAGAGCAGTACCAATCAGCCATATTGCTTTAAAAGCTTTTACTTGATACAGACCATATCTAAATTGCTCAATTTTCAATTAAGAACTTTTACATAATCTTATAGGATTATAATTATAATTATAATTAATACATAACTATAACATATAATGTATATTTATAATATATTTAATGTTCGTTATATTATATAATCTATATATATATATACATTTATATATTTATAATCTATATATTATACTCTTTATGTATCTCATATACATCATATATATATATATATATATTTATATTTATATATACTCCATACTATATATTACATCATATACTCTATATGATTTTATATACATATATATATATATATATATATATATATATATATAATGTAATATAACCTGCAACAACAGCAAAGCATCGAGTACGAAAACAAACAAACAGCAAGCACATCATTATAAAACAATAAATGATTGCTTGTCAAACGACGTCAACCTTACCTCCTCAGGCGACGTTTGTTGCGTTATGACCGCATCGAGGAAGCTGAACATGAACTAAACGATAATAAGAATATACGAAGAGCGCGCCAAATAAACTCAACACGTCCAGAAAAACAAAGAAGCAACGCAGTACAATATCTAACGCAGCCATTCGTATGTCACACTGTACAAAGCGCACACTTAGGAATGCAACCATAGGTATAGCACATTGCATACCCAAACGGCATGCATGCGAAGAAACCGTAAACAAGCGCACTGAAGATATTCAGGAAAGGAGGCGAGACTAGGCCAATACCGGAGTCAAATCCTTGTACGTAAGATGGGCATTTTCAGCCAATACATCAGCCGCCAAATCAAAGTACTAAAAAAAGTGAACAAATACATGCAATATAACACAATGCTCAGAATTGGCAGCTCTGTTTCATCATTTCTAATCTAAATAAAACTGGCAAGCGATTTTCGAGTTCGACTTGTACTGCCGTTAGAATAGAACGATGGCACCAAGTTTTTCTAGTCCCGTATACAAGGTCTTCTGTATATAAGGCCTCCATAATTCAAATAATTAAATAGGCTTCTGAAAACGCAGCACAAATTTATTTATGTCAACAACTCCTGGTATGAAAAACATCCTCTCTACACTGTTCATTTTTCTAGGGTGGAATCACCCTGCGACTGCTGTTGCTGCTGCTTAATGGCCAGTTGGGCCAAGAAGATCCAGCGGAGGCTTTACAGAGCATCGCTACTAGACAAACCCTCCGCCTTTAACCGGGCTTGGAACACGCAGTCGCTAGATTAGCAAACTGGCATAGTGAAACTGAAATCAGATCAAAACACATTTCAGAGGAGCGCACAAACTATAGATGTGTGAAAGCATCAAAAGCGACCATTTGCGTCATAAAAGCAAACGCTAATTTCATACCTGATGTTTGCAGTAGAGGAGCAGTAGGTTTCCAAAGGTCTCTACAGCAACAAAAAGATACCCAATACTGGCAAAAGTTGGCAAGACGCACTCTCAAAACGAAACATTCCCTACAACCCTGGACAGTGAGAATTACATACAATGCGAAATCTTTAACACTTCGTACTGCAGACCCACAACGAAATGCACTGGACATAAGGACCACTGGAGCCACAAACGATCGGTCAAAACAAGCTAGTAGATAATACAGGCAAGCACTGCTTTGTAAACTTAAAATAGAATTGACAGAAGTGGGTTGCTCAAGTTGTGAGTGCGTGGTGCACGAACGAAGCCCCTACATCCTTCAGAAACAGTTGGACATGGATGAATGTCACAAACATCCCGAAGTAAGTCCAAGACTCCCTCGTTTATTCAATCACAGGAATAACCTACTTCGCTCAATAACTTAAACGTCATCTGTCTTATTATAAAAATCAGAATCGTCATTATTATCATCCTCGTCGTCATTATTATAAGCAGCAGCATCATCAGCATCACCAGAATCATCATTATCATCACAAACATTATCACTTAATCAACGATAAAATCGAAATCGGCCTCATCGTCGTCATCTTCTTCCTTATTATTACCGGCATCATACTTATCATTCAACGCCACCAACACCATCACATGCGTATATCACTCCGTAGCTCATACCTGGTGGAAACGGATTCTGCTGTAGAAGAAACTGAAACTTTTCGAAGCCCTAAATATAAAGATAATAAGAAAAGGCTTCAAACAACGAACACCGATGCTTCAACCCAAACCTAGGGACGTTTTTTTCCGCCTTCATAACAGATGCTGACACTTCTACAGGCAATCGGTGGGATCAACCGGGCGTGACCCATATCAACGGCTAGCAGTTCTGACCTCAGTCGGATTGCTGTCCATATTCATAAGCGCTTGATTGTGTAGCGACACTGGATCAAGCTCCTGTTCAGAGCGCGGTGGCATGTCGGTCAGAGCTTCTTGCGCTGCCTCAACTAAGTAAGCAAAACCAGACAAGGCTAGCAAGCATTTACCATACAGTCAGATTTGCGGACAACACAAAATTGTTAAATTCAACATTAATTTCTACCATACTGCACTTCTTAGAAGACCAACTAAATTCACAGTGATACCTAATCACTCTAACCGAAGCAGGCATTTAATGGCTAAATCTAGACTCAGGCCTCTGAGCAACAAAATTTTCCTTATAATTGCTTTTGACAGAATCTTGCTAACTTCCTAAATCTTAAGTTCAAGAAGCAATTGGCATCGTCTTGGACGTACAATTTTTCAATTGGTACTCGATGGCAGCTTTCAAATTGAACGCTTCGACGAGCGCCGTTTCATGCAGGATCTAATACGAAACAAAAAAAAAACAGAAAATAAATTTACAAAAAAAAGATATACAGTAAGGTCGGCGTTACAAATACCGATCGGACAACCGAACAACTTACACAACGCAAAAATACAATATAGAAAACGAATACGTAAGAGCGTAGAAAAGTAGTACAGGTAGCGTCTGTCGACATCGCCAGTTACCACCAGACACGCTATACAACCATTAGAAGCCCACCATACGTGACGTCATAAAGGGGCATCGATGATAAGCTCGCATTCTTTATAGCACAATACTATTCAGAATATTTAAGCCAACAAGATTTTTAGCGTGACAGAAACAGCAAAACTTCGACGAATTGACGGACCATCGTCTCAAAACCATGCCATTGAACGACCTATGTGAGACTTGGATAGTAGCATCAACATTCCTTCCCAGTCTTAAAAGCGAAAGCTGACATGCGAACTGGACATAGAATGCTCAAAACCGGGGCGTTCGCACATGGCCGTGAGAGAAAAGGGAAGGACTGGAAACTCCAGGCCAGCCTACCAGCTGGTCGTGCCAAAATAGAAGTTTCCAAAACTGCCGAAGCCTGAACCTCGTATTAGTGGTATCATTGGTATGACTTGTATCACTGGTATCACAGACAGGAACGACCGAAGTAGGTGAATCGACAACGAACGGAACAAAGCGAGCACCGCTCCATGCAAGCGTAAGATTCTATCTCTATGAACACATGCTACTTTCATTGGCAGGTGCTAAAACTTACTTGCAAATCATAAAATTCAAGCCGCGCAACGAGGATCCCGATATGTAGAGTTATAACACACATGAAATATTAGGAGAAGCTGAAGAGATGCAGACAATAACACCACAACACCACCGGTAAACACCGGACCAACCACTTACCAACCACCACAACGGAAAAAGAACGCATACCTTGGTGTTTCCCACACTTCTAACTTCAATGCCCTCCGTGGTCATTCCAACACTAAGTTCTAAATGTTAAAGGAACCCATCAATCGCTGATATGCATACATATCAACTACAAATTGCTTTTTCACTCAAACAACAAGAGCAGCGACATGTAATAAAGCGATAAACTACGAGAATCTCAAGGAAACAAAGTGATGTTGAAAGAATGAAGTTAACTCAACAAACTCCTCATCCAAGAAAAGGACAACTACATGACACTCCAATGAGGCAATGCCTGTAACCTGGATGCTCTCGAATGCCTCGCTCGATTATGTCAGCGATGTGCTTCAGGGCTGGCGCGTATTGCTTGGTCATGTAGTAGCATAACGCTATATTGTAAGATAGATCTAAAGAAGAGAGGATCTTTAAAGAAGGACGCTTGTTTGGCCTTCCCAATAGATTACGAAGCGGTAAAAGTTGATAAACAACACATGAAAATGGGTGCCGCACAGGTGCCCAACAGATTTTCGCGCTCAACCATCCCCTGTCTAATTTGCTGACCCCTACACGCACCGCTTTTGCAATACGAAGCTTACGCCATTTTAATATTCTAGATTAGATGGATGAGCTAAGAAAATTTACTGCACCAGCAAAGCTCGCACCACGTACAGGATCGGCTTAATCATCAAAGACCTTACTGCCACAAACATGGAAACCTGCAGACTTGACTCGATTTCCACCCTTACCGCACAATCTTTTAACATGTACATATATTAATATGCAGGCAATACCCATAATTACAACTAGTCGCCGACATTTCGAAAACTCGAGAAAAATTTACAGCAATATTAGGTAGCAATTCAACATATTTGCAGCCTCTCACCAGGTTGATACCCAAGAATATTCATGGCAGTCATAAATTTCTGACACGCTTCATTATACCGCCCTTCCTACAGAGAAAAAAAAAATACACACAATAAAAAGGCAAAGCACTCCATACAAGTGCCGTACAGTTAGACTGCGCCAGCAAAATAGCGAACATGACGTCAAGACTGGCATATCAGCACCGAAGGCCACGTGACATTTGGCTAATGCTAAGCTCCACAAGGAGATCTCTAGCAGCAGAATTACCTCGCACGTTACGGCACCCCAAGTAAACTGGAATCACAGGAAAGGTTACAATATTATTCAATGACTCGTCGGCTTTGTTGTCTAGGTATTTGATGGTCCCACCCTGCCTTAAAATGCTTCACACCAGCAAATTCAAAAGCTACAAAACAAAATCACAAAATTGCTATAAAAGGCTTTACTCGAGGATTAGTAGACGACAACTTATTCAATACATAGAATTTACGCCTTGCCTTGTATAGGATGCAACCAAGATTAACCTCCATGCCCGCATCATCTGTCGGCATCTGCTCAACTAATGTCTAAGAAAATCATGATGTATGTTACAAGCATCCACATTCATTCACCACGCAATAACATAGAAGACTTGTCATTTTCCACTTACAACCCCAAGACGTACCTGAGCTGCAATAAGAAAGGACTACAACCGGATAATAAGCATTAAGACTGCGACAACTCCGCTCGCTACCAACATTCCCAACAACAACAAAATCCCACAATTACGCACGCTATGACTTGAAAAAGTACATCTGCCTCGATCTTAAAAGATGTCTCGACGAAAATAGAACCTCTGCGTGCACTAAAAGAAGGATTCACACCGATAGTGCATAGCAATAAACCATCACTGGCTACCTTGGCTCCCTGAACGTCATCCTCACTGTACTTGATAGCCGCCTGAAGCTTCAAAACCTAGAACATTTGGGGCAAAGGATCGCATTGGTGTAATCAGCAAGCCTTGTTTGGTGAGAATCCCACACGGCATGAGTAGAGTATGCACAGCTCGCATTAAGCTACTACAGCCTCTAACGTCGATCGCCTTATCCTATAGATGCAAATATGGAGCTAAACTCCATCACAACCAGTCAGAGGCAATTTTAAAGACCCGGAAGACTCGGAGATCTCGGGAGCATCGGCAGTGCCTAGTTTGAGTGTCAAGTAGTTTCCCTCTTGGATGGGGAGTTGGTTGAATTAACACTAATTTGTTTCCTTGGGATTCTCATAGTCTATGGCTTTATTATAACGTCGCTACTCGCCATCAATCAGAACTGCAAGTTTAAAAGTTTCTGTAAAAACGCATTTATTAGAAACCACCATCATCTCAAGAAAATTAGTAATCTGCTGACCTGTGGCTGTAAAGTAGGAGTTTCAATTTGATACGTGGCTTTCATAGCATCAGGAAACGCGCACGCTTTATATAAAGCCTGAAAAAGAATATTTACCATAACTTTCCATTCATCGGGGGCAAAAACTTTTTACAAAAAATATTAATTTTCCACAATCTGACGAGCAACACCCCAAACGAAAAAAAAGAAAAGAATAAATCATACCCTAAGAATGCACACAAAAGAACCGCTACAAATACGTTCATATCCACATGACGCCACTGCAGCATAGCAAATTAATTTCAATTCCAAAAAAGACTTGAAAACAGCCACGATAGAGGATTTCAAACTTGTAGACACAAGACATCGCAACGAAAAACAACCACAAAAATATAATGAAAGGTGCAAACCTGGGCATAATATAGCTTGTATTCTTCCACCTCAGGGAAAGTCTTTGTCAACTCAGAATAACTGAACCACAAGAAACACCAAGAAAAAAACTTGTAAAACAAACAGCGACCTCCTAAACAGCTACTAAGGAAAGACCCCAAGTAACTCCACAGGCAAGTTCTTTCAAACAATAGGCCTCTAAGTGACTGGAGTTGATAGTGATAACAAGGAAGCAAAGAGGGTTCAATTGATATACAGTCACCTGTAAGATAAGCATCGCTGCTTGCAAAGCAATACCAAAACGGACCAGCTGCCTAACCAAGCAGTGACATTGGGCTAGAGTATCAACGTATCCTCCCCAAAGTAAGTGATATATATATATATATATTATATAATATATATATCTATATATTACAATAATACAAGATTATAATATAGTACTACGAATAAATTACTATAAAACTGTATCAAAGAAAATTGGAAACTCACAACTAAAGAAGGAAAGTTGGGGGGTCAGGTTGGCAGCCCGTTTCCTGTCTCTATCCGTAACGGAAACAATGGGAGGAACACCACGTACAAAGACCCCTGCGTAAGTTCGTATTCCACCCTGACAAGGACGACAGACGAAACCCCCACAGTGGTGTCAAACACTCTATGAGAAACTCCATCTTCTCCGCCAAGCCCTAATCCAACGTGATAATGACCTCAGCTACACATCTGAGTCAAGCAATTTAGTTAATAATGATGCTATGTGGATTAACTATGGATTTGGAGCTAGCAAATATACTTAAGTACGTACCATTCAGCTGAGTTCGGAAAATCTTGGATCTGGTAATAGCAATAAGCGAGCAAAGACAATGCAGGGCGACTCTAAAATACAATGTTTAAGGTTTCAGAATTAGCATCTATGGACATTTCTAATGATTTTATTCTGCAGTCCAAATATCCATGGTGATAGTGTGAGTAGAGATAACAGCGGAGTAGCCGTACTTACTTTGGGATGCTTTTCAAGTTCACTTGAAAGAATCTGAATGGCTTCTGCAAATTTATGCTCTTTTATCTAAATATTCAAAAATTACAAAAATAAACAAAATTACAAAATAAACAAAAATTACACTTGGAATTTGAAATATAAAATTTATAAATTTAAAATTACAAAATAAACAAAAATTACACTTGGAATTTGAAATACAAAACAATTCAATGGATGGATTGGTACCTTTAGTGTCCATATCTGCCACAATTATATCAAATCAGAATCTGACAAATATTAAAACTCATTACCCAATATGAGAGATTGCACATAGAATACACATACATTAATAGTGAACATTCAGATCAAAATTGGATAGGTTCAAAATGACAAGTAAGTAGCTAGAAGTTGGCTGTGCAATACATATCTAATGCAATGCAAGCTCCCAGCAGTAAAATTAGGTAGGGAACATCATAGTGAGATATTCTATATCATCAAAGTATTGCATGTAACATATTGCATGCAGCTCTAGCTTGGAATGTGATTCATAAGTTGCGAGTAGAAAATGCCCATAGTTTTATCAAGTTATGAAGTGAATGCAAAACCTTTGCTTGAACTCTGACACACTATAGTATTAAGAGCCAAGATAACATTTGAACAAGGCTAGCACTAGAGCTTTAGAGGAAAAAATATTTCTCAATGAAAGGACAGCAGCCAAACAAAAGATATATTTATTTCAAAGCCACTCTAAGAGCGACAGCACTATTTCACTCTCAGATTTTATTGCCAACCATCTATTCTATTAACAAACTTAATTAATGATTGGCAAAATGTTAATATCAGAGTATATCTGAACATGGCTTGACACTAACATTCACACATCTAAAAAGTAATATGACATAAGAACAATCTCTGATCGAGCACCTCTTGACTGGATTTCATGAGGACGCAGACCAGAACATAGTTACAGAAAAAAGAGTTTGTAAGACTACACAAATGATATGAATTTGATGGTCTTACAAGCGAATGTGATGGTTTTACAAGTCATACTGCCCACTTCATAGGACAAAATAATGTACAAAAACTGGGGATTAGAATTTAGATGAGCATAGTGATAATAGGATAAAGGCCTCACAGTATGTCTTTTTCTGAAATTGTGGTTACCCATATAAGACAAAAATGACAAGGCCCCAGGAATGAAATTTCTGCGAATTCTGTAGGCTAGATAAATAAAAATGCCAAATTCTTGGCCCCGGATAAGATTCACACTGTAGCACATAAGAAAGATGAAGAGATCTGTTAAGATAGGTACAAGTCCAATTTAACTCCAATCTGGACTCCATATACACTTAGTACAGGCATCATCGGAAATGGCACAACAAAAATGCTCATCCAAGATGCTCAACACACACACACACGAATATTATGAATTTTAATGGCCTGCTATTATTCCAAACTATAGGATTATGAGACAAAGTAAGACAATTTAAGAGAGTAGATTATTAGTCACATTTCTAGACATGTGTAAAACTGTTTAGGAAACATCAGAAAATTACAACTTAACTTACCAAGCTGTATATGGTCATAGTGTATTCACCTTCTTTCACACGAGGTGCAGTAGCCATTCACAAGGATATGATTGGCGTAAGATTTCTAATCTGAAGATAGTAAAATGATTCTAAATAAAATGCATAGTGCTATCAAAAATAACAATAGCGACCTAATGAAAAATCGCTTCAGTTCAAGTACATCTCTAGTTTACATAAACAGGCCATCTTACAGTACCTACAGCCAGAAAATTGGTCCATGGCCGATTCACCTAGTAAAGATAACTGAAACTAATTTTGTTGTGTGATGTGCACTTTAATCCAAATGCCTCACTGCCCCCGATCAAATCGACGGGATAGATAATCTACTTAGTAAGTTTTAATGTGCTACCTCGTGCATCTCTTAACTAAATTCGAGAAAATATACAAGCTCATCCATAACAACCTGTACACGCATAAACAAGAAGTACTACCCAAAAGCCTGAAGTACCATTTTCCAGCCATGGTAAAACTTTTCCCTTACTGACATACGCACTGTTAGTCAATTTTTTTTATTTAAACAATGCAACTTTACTCATAGTTGGAAAAGATGTTGTTATAGGTCTTGTTCTTGTATTCGAATATACATGAAGTTCGCGATTGGCATCAAGCGTTCTGTTGCCAGGTTGCTAGTCAGTCGCTTGTGGTTCGTTACACAAAGATAGCATGTGAAGACACCATTCACAGTGTGAATCCTCTGACTAAGGTCCTATTGCTGAGTTTCCGTGGGCGTTTCTTATTCCTGCAGTTGAGTAATTGAGCACATCAAGTTCGTGCAATATAAAGCGTCGAAAAAGCTACTTTCTGTGTGCGTCTATGAGTGGCATGGACAAAATTCGGAATAAAAAGTCTGGAAGATCCTGTTATACGGTAGGCAGTATATGTGCAAAGCAGGGTGTTATTTATGCCGCGGAATGACGCAAACACCAACTTCTATATGTGGGTTACACGGGTAGTAACTGGCCCATTGTTTTGATGGCGATCAAACCGATGTTTTACACCATGTAGGCCAAACTGAACTTGCATCTTGCAACACACTTCGCCAACATCAAGGATTGCAATTGCGGAACGGACTCGTTTGAGACTATCCTGCAGCGTGGTGCCAGTGGCTCAGATTAGCAGTTCCGATTCGATGAAGATAGGTAACATGACTTCAAGTATTGTAACCTTGAGGCATGAGCGCTTGAGTGGCACCAATGGCAGAGACTTATGCTTTGTTATTTGTTTAATATTATACTACAGTTTTTTTGTGTCCCGGTTCCCCATGCTTGTTTACTGTATTCGGCCATAAGTATGTGTGCGCATACGTTTTTTCTTTCATCTTCTCTATTTAATAAAAAATTACAAGACACTTTAGCTCATGATGGTTCAACTGGCTGATAGCTTACAAAATCTCCCTTGTTTTTAGCTAATTCTGCCTCGAAGCACTCGTGCCCCTTTGCCAAACCTACATATCAGCAGCAGTTTATAAACGAATCCGTGCAAGTGTAAGTACAAGAATTGGGTTTTTGCTTGTGACTTGAATTCTGAAGTGATTGTTGCGATGAACCATTGACGGCCTTTCAAGCAACTTCCGAGTTGAGATTACATAGTAGGTATCGACATTAATTTGAAAAGTCACCCTACGCTAGCATCGTAAAACTTGATGAAATAGTTTTTGCCTGGGAAGAAAGAAAGGATTGCTTAGATAATTTTCTTCATTTTAAGGACGAGTTTGCAGCTTTTAATTTGGTCAAGATCATAAAATTCACTGCCACTGCCTTCCAGTCCGAAGCAAAAATTTTGGATTTGAAAGTTAACTTGGAATGAACACGATTTAAGAAGGAACTCGGGTCTTAACCAACTTAAGCGCATGCCTACTGAAATCCAAAAGGGATCATCCCTGCGATTTTCAAGTCTATTTTGCAAATTTACGAGAATCCAGAGAATTTCTAGTAACATTGCGAATTGCTGAAAGCATACTAGTGCATTTATTTCACATTTTAAAAAAATTGGTCCACGACCATCAATTTCTATTGAAAACGACATCTCTTATGGCCAAATTAAACAGCTAAGAACTGCTAAAAAAACTCGTAAAAGGAGCGGACCATTAAGCAGTTCAAACTTGTTTTTGTCCTAACCTAGCACATGACACTAGCTATATTTCCCGAAGTGCTACATTCTAAATCGGATCACATTTGCTGATAGTAAGCGGATTTCAAAAAAGTTTTCCCAACTTCACAAATAGTTGCCCTTAAACAAACAAACAACACAAAAGACCTCTGGTTTAGGCATTACTCACAAAGAAATGTGGCACACCAACTCCATGCAATGTGAAGCTAGGAAGGTGCTGTTTTCTGTGTGCGTCCATCAGTTGCGGACAAACGTTAATCTGCAAAATGCTGTAACACGAACTTATTTGTGTGGGCTACACTAGTAATCAACTAAAACATCGTTCAGATGGACTTTACTCGCATGTTCGCACCATCCAAGCCAAAGGAAACTTCGTCCAGAAGGCCGCTGGCATTTTCGTGAAGCGCCATTAGGAGGGCAGCGAAAGATTTCGTACACTATGTGGGGCTTTGTCGTCACGAAAGTTTGGTCACTTTGGACGCTGTCTAGCAGCATTCTTGGTGTTGCTGAGAACATATTGCAGTTGAACACTTATTCCTGGTGTCGCTGGCCGTCGTAGGCTTCTATGGAGCTTATACATCAAAAGCCGAAGATGGTCAGCAACTCCTGTATATGAGAAAGACGAATTTATCTACCAAATGGTATTGATACAATGAGACAGGAGGAGAAACTGGTTTAGCTCGCACTTGAACGTCTCCAAGTTTTAACTTTCTTTAGCGGCTGTACATTTAATCCTGCTCCATAAATAAGGACCTCTAGTAGCTCCTCTAGTGAACCGGCTCTTTCCAATTATTGGCTTTTTCAACATAGCCAAACGATGGTTAATTGGCCTGAGACATGATGTAAACACAGTTGGCCGCATGCTATGCTGGTGCTTATATGAAACGTCATTATCTTATGCATGTTAAACCTCAAACACGTTAAGCAGTTTTTGATGCACCATAAGGGTCTGAGAGTGCGATAATCTGTCAGCTTTGAGACGATTCGAATAGCTCGGTTTTGGAGCTTAAATATCCTTAAAAGCTTGCTTTTGTACGTGCTAGCCCCAAACATGTTTCCATAGGAAATATATAGATGCACAAATGAGAAATAAAGGCTTCTGGCTGCTGCAGTAGTTAAATACTTTCGGACTTTAGATATTGCTCCAATATTTCTGGCTATCTTGGATGTTACCAGACGAATGTGGTCAGTCCAAGTCAAGTTGTCGTCAATAGTAACTCCCAGGAGTAGGGTGCTGTAAGTGCGTTTTATAGTGCCCTGACCAATGGTAAGCTTAGGTAGAACGAGAGGCAAAGCATCAATGTCTCATTTTTGCCAAATACTATATATTTAGTTTTTATTTTGTGTTTAGAGCCAGTCTTCCACAAGCTTGAGTTCTGCATTCATGACAGAGAAACAAGTGCTAATGGAGCTGTGTGAATAAAAAAGATTGATATCATCTGAAAACAATAAGAGCTGTATGTTGCAAAAAGAATTACATATATCATTAACATATACCAAAAATAGTAGAGGTCCTGGGATGGAGGTCAGTGGTTAGGATGAACACTAGCGATAAATGAACACTGGTGAATATACTGATGGCGACATACAGGTATGAACGTTCTTTCTTTCTTTCACAGTTATTTATGCTCGGTAATGAAAAATTAACCTATCAAAATGAAAAACACAATCTAGCTCATAAATGCAAGAGCTAACTAAACCAAGAAAAATTAAATAAGAAAATGCGTTCAGTATCTGAGTTTGTAACAGACAAAAATATAGAAGATAAGCCGTATCCTCTCAATGCTATTCGATAAGTCTTCAAATATACAACTTTTGCGCGCATACGTTGCAAAAACATTTGAAGCCATCCCAATTTTTTATATTTAACTTTAAAAAATTTTCATTGGCACTTGACTTAATATGCTATGGAAGTGCGTTCCAAAACCTTGGGGCTAGAGTACTTATACTTCGTGAACCAAACGTAACTTGGTTTGGTTTCGGCGCGGCAAGGTTTAAGAGATATCTGGGAATGCCTGTTTCTTGGCATGAAAAAGGTTCTTTCATAGAAGCTGGGTTCATATTGTTGATCGTTTTAAAGACTTCTAAGCACAGGGTGGGTAGCCGTCGTACTTCCACTGTACATTTATGGGATATTGCAAGTAGGTGATCGTATGTGGCTGGGTAATTGTTATATACGAAGGGCGTATTCTTGTAGTTTTTCAGTTTTGGATAAGGACGATGCTGAAGAAATGTGCTACACTAAGGGGCAGTAGTTAAAAGTTCAATAGATGTAGCTCTCGATTAGTAATAATAGGCATAATTGCAAGATACCAGCAGCACTAACCAACTTTTTCCAAATATATACTACAAGCGTAAATACTCGAATGGGTACTTGGCATAAACTTGCCCTGCCAAACCGTTGAACTTAGATGTATGGTAGTGCAAGCATCAAATACATTGGTGCCCTCGACTATAACAAGCTTATTGACCTTAATATTAATGTAAACAAATCAAAGCTTCTCTTCAAGCAAGAAATAAAAGCTTTATTAACGGCTGCATATGTCTGAGTCCTAATTAGTTAATGTGAGATACTTTTTGAGAGGATTTATACAGTAACGTAGATGCTTTGATTTTCAGTTTTAGTTTTAAGACTGAATAGACTTGTACTTTGTACCTGAATGTTCTATCAAGATGCTAATAGTGATTTTTTTCCTTTTTTAATTGTATTACTTATTTAACGTTTGTTCTTAGCCTTATACGTGTGTGTTTGCGTATAATAGTTGCGCTTGAGTCACTACTCTTTTTCGATTGACTGAACAGTGCTTGAATTACAACCACTTACCTTGCAACTTGGTATTCGGCAACCATCCCGAACTTCTTTCCAGGGTTGGACTTTCCTTGCCTTGCCCGATTTTTATCACCCTCTGACATACTCCGCACGACGCACTCCAGTAGATTTTTTATCGACTAAATATAGTCTTCAAGTGAAATCTCTGTTGTAAGTATATTTATATAGACAGTTTCGTTAAAGTTTCCTTAAACTTTCTTTTGTTTTCGCTTTTTCCTGTAATTGTGTTGGTGACGGTTGCTTTGAGGTGGCGTCTTCAATCTGATTAGCCTCGGCTAGGAGAACGCCTCCTTCTCATAATGCAAACATTTGGAAGTCGTATATATATTGGCAGGTTTTATTTGCATTTACTGAGAAAATACATCTTGAGTCTTGAGTCTTGAGTGCTGAGTCTTAGTGCCTTTCTGGTAACAAAGGAAGGAAGGCTTGATTTTAATCAGCGTTCAGTTGAGTTTCAGCTGCCTTGCAGATTTTGCTAATGTGCTGGTCAAAATTCAATTTGCTGTCTATTGTTACCCCTAGGAGCGTCCCCCAGTTTAAGTCTCATCAACGGCAGACACGTACGTAATGTTATCTTGGCTAATATTATATTGCAGTTTTGTTTCTTACTTAATACCAATCATGGTAAGTGCACGGCTGTCTGAAATTTCCAATACATGAAGGCGAATTTTTCAAACTCGAGGCCGATTACCAGAACGCATTAAAAAAAAAACAATGGCTTACTCAAGAAGTATCCTTTATGAGAAACAAGAACAACGAAATGAGGAGAAACAGACGGAGGAATATCACATGTTTCAACTCACCATTGGGAATAATTTCTGAACATCGAAAAACACTTCACGCCTGAACACAAGTACAGGAATATCTTCAACAGAAACACCATCAACTTGAGTTAAAATTGCATGACAAATATGGAGAGCATACTCATAGGGCATAACAGAAGAACAACAACCACAACAACAAGAACAACAACAACAACAACAACAACAACAACAACAGCGATACATTTTCTCATAAGTAATCAACTCTATAGTCACGAAGCAGTTATGAATAGCCACGTAAATCGTACCGAATGAGTTGACGAAAGCTGCATAAAACTTCAAACATCCATGCTTTGTACTCTTACATGTGTGGTGTGGCTATAACGAGATTTCATTACCTTTTGTCCATTCTTTAGATCTTCTCATGATTGCAGAAATGCAAGAAACAGACTGTAAAGATCAGATCTTAGCATTCAATCAGTAAATTTCTAG
>QQSS02123523.1:0-12508 GCA_003687565.2 Craspedacusta sowerbii
TATATATATATATATATATATATATATATATATATATATATATATATATATATATATATATATATATATATATGATTATATATTTAAAGTTTGTTAAGGGAAATAAGATTTTTCTCTGGGCACTAAAAGTTCTGGCTAATTAAAGAATTAAAGACAGCCTGACGATAGAGTTTATCGACCAAGGTGAACTATGCCTTACATAAAAAAAAAATTGTATATAATTGTATATATTGCATGTCGTGACTGCCTGTGTCTGTAGGATACAATCTGCGTGACCAAATTTTTTAACAAAAACGTTAAAAGTCGTTTTCTTTGCAGCAAAGCGTTCCCGCCTCAACCTGCGTGAGCTTTTTAATGCGATAGCCTGCTCTGTCTCAACCTAAAATGATAAAATATTCTGCCAAGGATCAATCCCTTGCTTTTCGCCAACGAAGGCGGTAAAGAGCTTTTCCTCAATCCTTTTACTGGCCTATCATATCACTGGAGACGAGTTCAGAATAGCCACAAAGCAGACCGGATGTGGCTCCCCGCCATAAAGTGTTTCCAAGAAGCAGCTCAAAAGAGTCAAATCAGCAAAGGCCAGTTATGTTCAACAAATTTTTCTTGCACCAGTCTGAAAGCCAACATTATGTTTGTGTACCTCCTCCATCGAGAAAAGCTAGACTGCATCACCAGTGGTGCATCAACACATGCAAGCACAAGAATCCGATACGGCGACCGTTAACAGCAGACTGTAAGGGAATCAGGTTTGCTCCTGCAACTATAATCTCAATGGGTGTAAATTATTAAAATTCGCATAGAAACCATCTATAGCATATAACTTAGCGCATTTTAGCATATGAATAGTGGATTTCATCAAACTTGGCGGGTCAGCAAGTGCTTGAATAACTAGACGCACTGAAATATGACTGCAATGTCACCCTCTAGCTAAGAAAACTGATTAATCAATTCAAAAAAGCGATATCGCTATGAAGCAAGTATATCATCGAGTGTGAGAAAAGTCCTACTGGCTGTTTTGAAAACTGGCAGAACTTGTCAAGACAGTCATGGCGTTGGGTTTGCTTCTTCTTGTTGATTTGCATTGCAAAATCTCATTGCGTAAACCCGTGGTAGCTTCGGCTAACGTCTAGCCATATTGAATTTTGACGCGTTTGTATATTTTCTCACTTAGCAACTCGCAATATACAAGACAAAGTGTGTCCATTGTGGAGCTCAAACAAGTTGGACGATAAACAAAAGTTGAATCCACAGGGACAGAAACAAACTTAGTTGCTCATCGATTCAAAGAGGAAAGCACTTTAACGTGCAAACGATGCAGGCAGATCTAGTGCAGAAAGATGCGCATCGCACGCTCATTACGAACATAGCATCTCGGCTTCTAAGCATCAACATCGCAAGTTTACCGACGAATTTATCAACTGATCATCAATCAGGGACAGCAAGAATCTCTACTGAGATTCGATATCAGGCGTGGTAATGCCAAACATTGTAGCGCCCCTTAAAAACGAATTGCACGAGGTCCCCGAGGTATGAAACTTGATAAGGGTGTGGCTCGAATGTTACAGACGTTTCCTCAATCAATTTTTAGACGCTTGTTTAGCTACCCATTTAACAACTTGGTACGAAGTACGACAAGTTTCGGTGACGGTGCTTAGAAGAATAAGAAGCTTGAGAGAAAGACTTTACAACGCATGTTAATTGCCTCAGAACTGAGGGAAAGAAGGCATGTATATATTTTATGGCGGAAGTGCTTAATTTTCCTTCGCTGCGATAACCTGACACAGATGGCACTTCACCACTTAAAAAGAATGTCATGCGCTTTGAAAACCATTTCAACTTTTAACTAGCATATATACATGAATACTATGGTAACGTAATATACACACATAGTACTTATATTCAACCGTTAAACAATTGTCCATTGTTTACATCACCATTCAAGAAATAATTGCAACTCTTTCCATGCCACGTGTGATCTTGCACTGGATTGACGAAGGACAGTCTGAATGCTCGGTTTCTTTGTACCAGCAAAATGCGAAGCTGTCGCAGCATCGATTTAGCACTGGTTTGACAAGCAGTCATACTAGAGTTTCTTTGATGCTGTCCGAATATTCTACCAAGGCTGGTGTCTGGCAGCCAAGATGGCCTATCCGATGATACCGCTCAGTACAAGGCGATACCGTAGCTAACAAAGGATCTAAGTGATCACAAGCTGCTGGAGGATGTGTCAATTTGAGTTACGAAGGGACCTTAACGACCAACGCACATCGTTGCCACTGTTGGCAGCGCATACTTTGCAAATCCTACAAGTTCCCGTGTACTCAGCATATGTCAAGCAGGCTTTTAGCGCTTACAACCAGCTTGCTTGTCCAAACAGACTTGCACTTTCTGACAATTCCGTTTGATAGCTGCACGCCGCTGCATTGAATCGTGAAATTGCCCTTCAATGAAAAATACTTTTTAATCCATAAAATCCGCCAATATAGGAATTTTAGCCGAATAACTGTCATACAAGTAAGAAGCCAGCGCTATTGCATATTTGCTTCAGCATCGTACGGACGGATTGCCAGAGTAGATTTTTGGAATTTTCGGGAATTTTTGCTTTTGAGGGAGTAGGGGGGCAGTGGTGGAATTTCCGAGTTTGAAAACCCGGTCTCCTTGGTCGAGAGGTCCCATGCAATTAGGAAACGCCATTGATTGAAGAATTCGACCGTCGTCAGCCACTCTTGGGCGGCGACTGTTGGCGCTTTCAAATATAGTTGTTATTTTTCATTCCAAATAGATGCACATGTTTCTGTAAAATGTTCGAGATCGTCACTTGGTTCAGGCCTACTCTGAGAATGAATGACAGGGATTACTGACTATCCCCAGTAGCCATGAACCGGACCCATGTTACCAGCCTGATAGCTGGGGGGAAACGACCGTCCTTAAAACAGCAATATTTTTTATGTGTACCAACCAACGTAAAATTTTTTTCCGATCGCGCAGGTTTCATTATCAGGAATCTGTAGAGATGAAATAATGCGAAGGGCTTACTTCTGTTAAGTTAAAATAACGTAAGATTCCCAATGGAGGTATTTTCTGTCTCTCACTGGTTGAAGAATTCTGGGTCATTCAGGCGAAGTTCCGGTACCACTCTAAGAAAGGCACCTTAGCGCTCTCTGTTGGAATATTTCCCGCACCCGTAAGCGCAAATTGCCTCTCCCGCGTCGCAACACTGTTGAAATCAGTTAAGTAGCACGCCAAGTGCTTGTACTGAAGCCATTTTGATTTTGATTTGCCAACGCGCCAAAACCTTTTTCAGTCTTGACGCGAGAAGTTCTTTCAGAAACGAAAGCGATCGCCTAAGAAAAAAAATTCTGGACGACTGTGGCAAGACCCAGGCGACCAAATGAACTTTTCGACTGCAAGTGAGAATGCGCCGGTGAACCGAGTCGGACAGGTGGTGGTTTGATCATAACAAGAATCCAGATTTTTCTGAATAAACTTCGCTGTTTTACATTTTCAAGCACAATTTACCCCCATCTTACATGGCTTACAGTGCCACACGAACTGAATCCTTCGAACACTTTGACAAACGAAACTTACGAACCTTTATACCGTCATATTGAAACGCGTATGGCTACTTTCCCTCACAGGCAAATCACATTAAAAATGCAGAAGAGCAAGCCACGAGGCTACAAGAACCAAAAGCCGTTCGCACGGAAGTGTGCACAAGAACTCAATTAAGCAACTCGACGATGCGCTAATCAATATCGTCATTATAATGTAGAATTGCGACACAAGACATCACAACAAAAAGCTCTCAACTGAACTGTCTTGCACCTCCAGTAAACTTCATTTAAATGATGAAAATTAATAGGCGATTCCAATATATTCGTCTTCACAACGAGGATGCGTATGTCAACACGAGACGATACTACAAGCATAACTCAAGCAATTACCAGAACATAAGTCACGGCTTAACCGGTAGACAACTTCGGTGCATGAAACGCGCTTGACCCGCTAGTCACTGCTCCACATTCGCTCAAAACTTGATGGAGAACCGAGTAAATGGCATTCCATCTAATCCGGCACCAGGTACTTAAAGCGGGAGCAAAATGGCACTCAACATTCAATGGCTCACGGTCCAAGAAAAACTCTACATTGTTTATATTTTGAATTAGAGAATTATCTAGGAGAAAGACAGCGATATGACGATGTGGACGATTTTATCATAGTAATAATGAATAACAGTAATCATCATCATGATAACAATAAAAACCGCAGCACACAAAATAGAAAGCTTAAGATTCTGCGCTTTCTAAATCAGAGCGATCATAAGATGTAGAAAGCCGTTAAGAAAGAGCATCGGCAGCTATATAAAGCGGGTCGCCACAACATCGTTTCACGCAGACTCTGCACCTGGATATTACTCGTCTCAAACAAGTCCATAGCCATACCCGCTACATAGCTCAAGACACAGAGTTACATTCAAACAACGCGGTGAAAGTAGCTTTAGTTCAATCGAAAACCAAGGTAACTGTATACAGACCAAAATACTCGGATACCATCTTGGCGATCCGCTCAATTCACGCTGAACAGGACATAACTGTCGCAGGTATGCGTACAACCCTTCGCATAGGTATGCATCAAAGATATACCCGACAGAAGCAACGTATCAGAGCGTTGCTGTTATTCGAAGAATGCTCTCATTTCAAACTCCAAACAATTGAACAGGTGTCAAGATAACGTGTGACGACTAACGGTACGGACATCTTGAGAAACGTATGCCATAGGTGGCCTCTGTAAACGAGAGATCCACGCCTTCAACTAGATTGCCAAAGAAAGCTCTCATGGTAACCCTATAAATAAAAATCGAGCAAAAGGATCAGTCTCTCCTGATCAATACCATACTACGTGACGAAACAAAAAAGTCACGCACTTCATTTCTTCTTAAGAGGAATTTTCTATCGGCGCCTTAAGCTAAGTCAAGTTCAAAACCTGCGAATATACAAAAAACGCGTCGAAGTTTTTGTTAGCTTTCGCGATAAACTGAACGAGAACCGCATACGGCAAGACCACTCACTTAAATCGTCCTCCTGCTAACAACAACCAAGTCATGGGAATGACGACTAACCTACCTCTGCATCTTACTGCAACCGCTTTGAAAACTTGCTAGTACTGGGAGTTGTAAATAGGCTGCGAATATTCAGCCTGTGATGAAAAAGGGTGGTAGCCACCGCGGTCCCCTTGGTACGTCGAATCTTGCGAAAGTGCTTGGTCTGCTTGAGACTTAAGTTGGAAGTCATCCCCAAGGTAACTGTCCTGCAAAGAGAACGAACAACGAAAAGCTGTCGTAAGACGCATCTCATCTTGCCAAGCGAGAAAGCAAGAGATAGATATTTTTTTCTTCTTTCTTTCTTTAAGCTATAGAGTTTATAATAACGGACTTACCTGTGATAGCTCAGGCTGTGAGAGAGGCTGCGACAAGGGGTGTAAAGGCTGACTCATTCCACCTTGGGTAAGAGGACCTTGAGACAGTGGACCTTGAGACAGTGGGCCCTGTGACAGTTCCTGAAACGATACTGGGGATACAATGACGCGTGTCTGAACACTTCAATAGAAAAAAATTTGGTATCGCAGTGATAGACAAACCGAACACCGAGACTGCTACTAGAAAACATTCAGAAAACATGGACTCTCGAAGCATGGAAAAGACGAATTTACTGTACCTGAGCCGCGACTCTGTTTTGTTGGAAAACACCTTTTCCTGGTTGTTGCCCTGATAGCCGAGGAGCCAACGGAGGTCTCTGCCGTGGAGCTTGACCACGCATAGCTGCCATGGCCTAAAGCCAAGTTAACGTTAAATCATTTTCAACACAAGTTTAGAAGGGGTACTTGTAAACTGATCCTAAGCTGCAACTCGCGTAAGAAGAAACCAAATAAATAAAAGATGCCACAAAGAGGCAAATTTTGGTACCGGGTGGTTAAGCTGATAAGCAGCAGGGGGCATGTGAGCCATGAACATTCCCATCGGGACAGGAATATTAGCAGCAAATGCATTACGCGCAGCATCGGCACCAGGAGGGAAGAAATTCATCCGGTCATGCGTTCTGTAATAAGAATCGAGCATGGGATCCATGGGTCGCGTCGCTCTGTTTGCGTACATGCCAGGGGGTGCGAGTACTTCACGTGCATCGAACATAGTGTTGGTCATAAATCGTCCGCCAGGATTAGTCTTGTTCACCAATTTTCTCGGTTTGCTAAACTGTATCATGCTCTCCTTCAAATTATTTAGAGGCCCTAAAGAGAAGGGAACACACATACAAACAATGACATCAGATTACGTTCTATCTTAAGGCGAGCAACCTTACTGCACGTTCAGATGCAGCCTATTCAACTCGTCGAGGGCATACGAAACATCGCCCGTCTCGCCAGCCTGTTCTACTAGCTAGGGAGACGGTGTTAGAGGAACGAACCGCGCAACTAAACCGAACAATAGAAAGGAAACTGCGGCAAATTCATGTTGGTGAATATACGTCACATATCCGCGACAAGCCGTTGGCGCAATACGTGAGCCACCGTTTTGCGACGGAATAGTGTTCTCCTTCAAGTAAACAATGAATAAGAAAAAGAATGCTACCTTCGACAAGGACATGCTTCTCCTTGTAGTCATTCAACAGATGATTCCAAAGTGGTTGCTTGGATAATACCTTAGGATTGCCAATGATAATGAGTCCATACTTGGCTCGAGTCAGAGCCACATTTAAACGTCGAGGATCTTTCAGAAAACCAATGCCCTGATGGTCATTAGACCGGGCACATGACATTATAATGTAATCCTTCTCTCGCCCTTGGAACGCGTCAACACTAGCCACTTCAATCGACTACAAAAATAAAAAATAAAACCGATCAAACGAATTAAGCCCACCAAGTAGGATTAAATAAACAAAGCAAAACGAAACGCGGCAAACCGTCACGACGGGATACAACCAATAACCAAGGCTCAGTCACTCATGAACATACCTGATAGAGAGTTGCATGCAAAGAACCACTGAATTGCATATAGGCCACGATGTAAGCACGCTGGCCCTCATACGGTGTGATTATGCCAATCTGTTCTGGCTTTACACCAGCTCGCAAAAACCGCGTCGCAATTTTTTCCACGGACGCCGCCTCTGTTCTAAAGAAACAGATGCAAATCAAAACAGATTTGGATTGGACTCTCAACTGGCATTTTTGCATGGGTGATCCCCAAAGGGGCAGAAATTTCGATGAAGGCAAAAGAATGAAGCCTCACCTGTTTAAGTACGACGTGCCAGAAGAAGAGATCTCTTCCTGTCCCGTGGTGGCATAAAAGAACATCGGCTTATCGTTTACTGGCCACGGAAAGTCCACGCCCGGCTGCAGTCGCTCAGCTGGAGCAGAGATTGGAGAACCATTATAATAAGAAACCAGGCAAAAATTCAGGGAAAGGGAATAACCACCATAATCTGCGAATTTTCCAGTCCATGTGTTCATCAAAGTATTTACACTTTCCACCAAAGGATAGGAATTATGGCTAAAAAGTTTCTTTGAGAGTCTCCTAACTTCTAACAACTACATTAAGAATATCTTACGGACACCAAAAACTGCTACACAATTGCTGTCTCAATGCGAAAGGTTGGAAACGCTACTGATGCTGATTTCGGGAAAGAAAGCCTTCTGAAATTTTCTATTACAGACACAGACTGCACAGATGCGATGCAACTGAATTAAAAGCTCACCGACTGTAACACCATTCTGCAGAGTGCCGTCATAAAACAGGTTCGAAGGGAACTCGCTCAATGCAGGATGCATGCGATATTGAACCTGCAACCTGATAGGACGGATCCCAAGGACGACAAGTCTCTCAAACAATGATTGCGATAGCCCAGCACTACATTAAAAAAATAAGATAAAATTTTTGTAGTCAAGCAAGGACATGCAGAATACAAATAAAGCAAAAATAAAGGCAAGAGCCAGACAAATGCCAAGCTAATACAAAAATAATGCAACAGAAATGACGCAAGACCAGTTTACCTCGCTGCCTTCTTGCACATAACAACTGGACCCAGTTGACAGTGATCACCAACAAGGATTAGCTAAAAGAGAACGTTAATCCAATATTTTAGGGCACGCCAAACAATATTACACTAGTGATAGCAATTTTAAATTTTTTTCCCTCTTAATCTGAAAATCCTGAGCTGCATGAACTGCGAAACGAAATACAATGTGCGATTTCCGTTGTTACAACCGGAGCATAGTAGAGCTGTAATCGCTTCAGCCAGCAAAAATAAACACTACAAATAAAGACACACTGTATTAAAAATCGAAGACTTTATTTTCAAAACCACTAGCCGGTTCCTATGAGCGACTTACTAATGACATAAGCATACCTGCTTAGTGCCGTGGACAATTGGCACCATGCATTCGGGCTCAGTTGCTTGCGTTGACTCGTCGATGAGTACACACCGGAAGCGCAGCTTTGCTACGCGCAACCGCGGATCTCCAGCACCAATGCAGGTCGTGCAGATAACATCTGCATGCTAAAAACGAACTGAGGCTAAAGAATCTGCCTGGTATGTCGTGATTCACTGATGAGACAAAGCCTCTTAATGTTTTCAGTTTCAAAGTTTTTCGCTTTGGTAAATGGTTGGACTGCCTGCCAAGCTTTAAAGCACACGTTTACTTTTCTCTCAAATTTAAGTTCTATCTGATACTATTATGACACCACGTTCATCCGATCCGTATACCTAGTTGCTCGGGTTACCCTCCCCCTTTCTTCTAACGGTCGTCAAATTACCCGCTTGAGAAGCATAACTCATAGAAAATGGCTTTCCTTGCAGCCTCTGAGATACCAGAACGGTTGCCACACACTTCCTGGGCATAATAACAATAGAAACAAGAGGTCCGAGTAACGACAAAAACTGTGATGTGCAATCTTCTAAAGAATAGAAGTACCTGCAAAAGTTCTCTTTCAGCGGAAGTCTTCAAAGTCTTGTACCGCTTCTCGTCAGCAGATGATAACTCTCCTTGGTCATCTTTCAATTGCTGTAACTTTTGGAGTTCAGGCAAACTTTCCATATTGCGGACCTGGTTGTGCAGTGCCAAGAATGCTACAGGAGACTCGATAGCTTCGCGGCTTTTCGCACACAAGCGGACAACCTAAATAACACAGCAACTGCGGTTATCTGGATGCAACGAAGTTTAAGACATACACTATATTACAGATTAAGGAATTTTGTTTTGTTGGGATGACAGGAATGCAAACCCGCGAAGCCGCTGTCCAGATCATACAAGGGTATTCGTTAAATCTTAAGATCACTTACTTTAAGACCAGTTTTGTGAATTTTTTCTGTCAACTGATCTACAGCAATATTACTTGGAGCGCACACAAGCACTTGCCTAAACCAGAAAAAAGAATGCTATCTGATAAATTTTGCTAACTCCCTGAGTTCTAAAATAGAAAATTAACGGCAGAACAGCACATGGCATTCATCTCAGGCTTGCATGCCTCAACTCAGCACAGAATTTTCTTAATGCGACAGAGAATTATTCCCTAACTACCAAGCACCGTTAAAAATCAAATAAAGTGAGCAACTCAATGTCCAAAGATTTTCGAAGTCACTACCACTTGCATCAAGACCAGCCTTTAAAATTTCGATCGAAGAAATTTCATTGCACGTTTACAGGGTACAATTTTTAGTACATCCCCACAGCATTTAAGGAGCCACCAGAACCTGATGGAATGCCAATAATTTTTGTAATATTTTCAAGAAAACATTCACCTTCCAGTTAGGACCTACGACGAGCAGCACAAAAAATGACATCGTCACAGCACGAAATAAACAACATTCCGTCAAGCCATCAATATTTATGGTTCGATTCTCTTATGGAAGCAAAAGCATACACATCAACCAAATATTAAAGAGAAATTTGTCCTTTGAAAATTTATATGCTCAGACAAGAATACAACATCAACAACATTTCTTGTGATATATCACTTCCATAACAGTCTACTAGGTCTGAAGTACGTACCCGAGGCCCTGCTTAGCAAGATGATAGACAATGCTTGCAGATGTGACAGTCTTACCGGTTCCCGGAGGACCCTGAATGAACACAATAGATACAATAAAAAACAGCCACCAGCACGTCAGAACATCAAAAGAACAGATAAAAAAAGTTGCAACCTTCTGTCACTAGTGTATTTATATTTTCTACGAATAGGATACGTCGTGAATCTTTTATCGTGGATAAGAAGCTTCAAATTAACGCTTAGATCGGTGGAAATCGTTAAAATAACTTACCTGAATTAAGCTTAGGGGACGCTGTAACACAGTCTTAACGGCATACACTTGAGAGTGATTCAACTCAGGTAAACCAGGTGCAGAAAACCTAAAGATCAATGTGTCCCAGTTGCCATCACAAAATGCTATTGGAGATACAAACCCAATAGCAACATGCTGCATAGCGCTAAATATCATTATAACTAACTTTCATATCACGCACATTAGCACCAGACTGCCACTTGATTAGCTTGAATTAGTAAAGCAACCTTACTTAATAATCTAGGATCAAAGCTGAATGTCACAAGGCACGAGTGTGTCACTAGCAAAATAGCCAATACATGCGAGAACCACAAAGTCACACGGAAACACTTAAAGCATGAAGTTATCATGCTCCATCTAAACCTTACTACATGTTCCCATAATTCTTAAGTACTACTGCCATCATAATTGCCTATGTTCAAATAATCCAAGTTATGCATAGCAAATTGCTTAAGCACACGCAAACTTCAAGACCGTTTGCATAATCCTACATAAACCACACCAGCAGATGTCCAACCTGGTATCTCTTTTACGCTTGTAAGTCACATGCGCCTGAGATATACGCTGGAAACGCCAAATCAGCAATTTATATTTAATAAACCACACTGCATGGTTTTTGGCGCAGCTTCATCGATACGATAATCTGCATAATGCACAACCCCGCCACATCTTTATTCTTAAGGAACCCATACTATCAACAAGTGTAATAATCTTGAGAATACAACTGATGCGGTTAAACGTGAGGGCTAGACACGAGAGTTTTGTACGTGAATATCGAGTCCAACATTAATTTCTTACTGTTGCTCCTAAGCTACGCGCAGCATACCTCTTGTGAAAGACTAAAGGTAACTGGTCTCTTTCAGAGGCTAACGCCAGAGTGATCTGAACCAATAACTGCTAAGTCGTCAATAGCGTTGCAAGAAAATGCATAACAGCAATCAAAGTTAACGCAAGACCCTAAAGTGTTTTCCTCGGACAAAAGAAAACTGTTAACATTATAGAGGTCAACTAGCACATGTAAGAACGGCATTTTTCCATCAAGCAGAGTAAATTGAATAGTCGAATGCTTCGAGTTCATATAATCCAAGAAAGCTGCAATATCTAAAGTCGCATAGAATAAACTAAATATTCCAAACCGATGATAGAAAACGACGACCCTAGAACGGGCTAAAAAAGTGAAGCCATTTAACCAAACTGTTGTGACGCAAGAACATTAGTGAGATTGTATTGTGGAGATGTTATCGTGGAGGTTGTCTTGCTATGTAAGTTTGCGCGTGCGCACCAGGAGTCAGTGAGAAAAACGTGCTTGATGAGAGAACAGCGTTAAGTCGAGAGAAACTGTTTTTATTTGCGTTGTTTTATTCGGGGTTTAAGTAAATATTGGATACATAACACAAACATATTTATAGTAACCCACAAGAAAGGACGCGACCAAGTGGGGACATATAGGAACACCATCAAATAGGTAGTAGAAAGAGCAATAGACGTAGAATTTGATTTAACTAGCAAACAAATCGGGTTTCATACTTGATCCCTTCTGTCGCAAGTCGCAAATAACTATCCCGCGCTTTTTGGGTTTATTGTGTAATTTATCTTTACATAAGCTGGACTTCTAAACGACTTCGTTTCAGGCCATGGCTTAAAAATATCTAGATAAAATTTGCTGCTGTAAAATGACCGCGAGAAAGGCTTGTCGCATCATCTCTAACAAAATCGAAGAATGCAATTTTTTCGGTCGGATTAAACAAGTATTCTTATCTTATTTCTCGCTTTCCATAATAAAAAATAGGCAATAAAAAGAAACAGATTTATGGCAAAAACCAAACACAAAGCACTGAGGTTAAGTAAAGCAGCAAGATCTTAGAACAATATCCAGATCACAAATTAACAATTACATGGAAATAGGCTATCATCCAAACCTTTTTGGCAATGTGCACTTGACGGTTTGCTCTTCCACATCATGTCCCAGCAATTTGTGATAGATATATCCACTTACTGATGTCTCGTCTACAGCAAACGTCTTCATTGCATACTGCATTCTGAAAACAAAAGCATTACTGATAGGAAGAACTAAGACACTATACAAGCTCTATGGAACATGTATTGCATATAGACATTCCAAATCCCGTGTAACCTCTGCTAAGCACGCATAAACATGGCCATGTGGATAAACGGCA
>QQSS02123634.1:0-16231 GCA_003687565.2 Craspedacusta sowerbii
GCTTGTGATATAATTTTTCGTATTAGTTGAAAATGATCAAAGCTGATCGAAACATGTCCTACAAACTTAAAGAAGTTAACTCTTGTAACTGCTCTTCGCTGAACTCAGACCCTGTTTAGGGTCACGCGGCAACATGGCTGTCGTTAAAATCGCCGACTTCAGCGGCCTCCGCCGAGAAACAATAGGATGAGCAATCCAGTCTTCCTTCAGATCAGTGATGTGCGGGTTTACTGCAAGGCGGATAAAATTCATCATTCGCTGATAGTTGGAGGGTAACGTGCATACTATTACATATTCTCTTTGCCAAATTTGTTGTTTATTCAACAATTGTTTTAAAGCATCTGTAAAGGAATATCCTTATGTTTTCAGTAGGAATTTCTTGGTTTCAGATTTAAATTTTTTCAGATGCATGGCTTCATTTGCTTTCATACAATTAAAGTGATTCCAAAGGTAAGGCCCACGAGCCCGGATGTTATATCTTTGCTTTCCAATGGTAGACTTTTCTAAGAAGCCATGTTTGGCTAGTCGACTATTATACCGGTGCTTGATCCGACTAATACTTGCAGTAAATATCGAAGGAAGGGTAACTTGGGGAGCATGGCATGAGAAACTACCTAGACCGTATTTCCCTATTATCTAAGCTAGATAAGAAACTTGAGACGGTATTTTACTCTGGGACCTACAACTTTATAGACATCAATACCTTAATGAAAATGAAATCGGCTTCCGGAAATATTTTTTCACCAACCATGCTATGCTACTAAGTATTACTAAGAAGATAACAACAGCTGGTAAAATAGTTTGTGGTGTCCTTGTTTACCTTCAAAAGCCCATTGACATGGTGTACCACACCATCTTATTGGAAAAGCTTAACAGCTACGGAGTCACAGGCGCTCCAAATGCTATGCTTTGATTTTATCTAAACCACAAGAAGCAAATTGGATAGATGCCAGTCTGTTCTCAGAAAAAATTATACGGTTTGCTTTGCAATGCATCAAATCAAGCAAACAAATCAATAAAGACTGCTGGGCAACCGAATATCAATTAGGACTCAAATTCAGAAGTCATTTAACGATAATTTATAGGCACAAGTGCAAAAGAACCCTGACGGTGTAAGAACAAAAATCACTGGCTTTCCTTTACACCAATCCCGTGTCATTTTGTTCCTCGGCATACTTGTGGACAAGTTCTGATTCTTCCATCAACAAACTATTCACATTGCTACTAAGCTAGTAAAGGCAAATATCCTGGTTGCCATTTGCAGACCACCCTTTAGACTTTAAACGGTCGAAGTAGCACCATATACTGACTTTCTATTTTCATTTTGCTTTCGATACACAAAAGTTATGCCAGTGTAGTAATCACGAGTTCACATAAATTTGATGTTTTATTAAGACCTGCACGTATCATAAGTCAGATTGCCTCAAATGAGACCGTTGTCTCACCTACTTTTTTCCTTATTCTGCCAGTTTCTCCCTGTTTTGACGTCCCTCTTATTTAAACTAAAATATGACTGTGCTTTGTCTGAGCAAGGTGACATCCTCAATCATATTAGCCCCCGCTATAGAGGATGTCTCCTGCTCCAATAAATACATTGATGAGCGGTATTATAAGATAATACATGTCCATACCAAGAATTAAAAAAAAATTCGTTTAGAAATTCGTGTTCGTTAGAAGGTGAAATGCGATAAACCATTTACAGCGTAAGGCGTGGGTATGCTGTGTGATTGATGTGAGCCTCTGAGAGCGTTTCGGGTAAATTCAAAAGAACGGATAAATGAATCATATGTCGTGAGCATGTATAATATTAAAATGAAAGAAGATAGGGATCAAGCACACAAAGAAAAATGGGCGAAACACTCGCCTCACGGTCGCACACCTGGCGGGTACCCGCATGGCAGGTTGTTTCCTAGAGAGCCTCTCATGAAGGACATCAAGTATCAGGCGGCTGACCCACATATCCGTAGAGCTAAAGCGAACTTGAGGAGAGGTATAGGGCGCACGCAGTCAGGTAAACTTGCTCTGTAAATACTCAATCTAAAGCGTAGTCTCAAAAACGGGGGTATGCACAGATATGGGGTGCGTACGAAAAAAGCAAGGGTTTCATGAGGTCGTTAACAAAAGTACAAAGCACTTCGTGAATGGCAATGGCCGACAGAGCAAGTACGCGCTTCTGCTGTGAAACGCTGGCTTCAGTCAACCTGAAGCACATGCAGCTGGGAAATGGTACTGTGGGATTTGAAGATTCTGTTGAGCACCTACTGACTACGAACCCGCACCTACCTTGACACCGCAAGAAACAAGAAGTGTTTGAAGGGCTCGTCCGTATTTTTCATATGAGGCAAGCAAACGTGTCGTAGGCTTTGCAAGTCCGAGGTTAAAGGCAGCATTCGAATTGGATGTATCAAAAAGAAATAACTAATTACTGCTTCGCGTGATTATTTCGTGCAGCAAAGTGATGATTACTCTGACCATCATGTATTTGTGACAAACAGCTTTGAGGAGACAATTGGCATTGGAACTAATAAAGCATCCTGAAGTCACAAATGCTGTTCTATACTCAGTTAGCTACTCCAGCAACGTTTTTGGAGAATGATATATAAAGAATGTACTCGTCATAAGTGTCCTTATTTGAAAGGCGTCTTCAGCTTGTGCGGCTTCTATTGTTTGCTTACAACTTGATGTATTATTGTTACTCTGCTTTTAGGAACCTTGAATTTTCAAATTTCAACAAGAAATTAAAAGTTTCATTTTATTTTAATTTTTTATTTGTTGTTGTCGTTGATGTTTTACTGCATTCTATTAGACATCAATTTTAAAAAGCGAATCTTCCTAGAGACGCGATGGTATCAAATACTTTGGTTTCTTTTATATTCATGTCGGGGAAAGGAACTTATAGTGCCATCATCGCCGGGATATGGGGAAGGAAGATGTTTAATTAAAATTTTTCTCCTGTGAGAAGGAGTCTCCTTCTCATATAAATTTTAAAGCACTATGTTAAATCCAAGACCCCTACCTTATATTCTTTTTTGCTGTGCTGTGCAATAAGATATTGTATACGATCCTTTGCTGAGAGCTTACAACGTGGTATGATATATCTTTTACGGGGATTTAATGAGAGAATACATTCTTCTTCTACCGATCGAATAAAATTATCGGATCTCATGTTTATCTTGCTGTAAAAGCCCTTAAAAACTCTTATTTAGACCAGGAGCGTCGCTTGTCAAAGATTGAAGCTTTGGGAATCGAAGATCAAGATGTTCAGATTTTATATTCTCGTAAACGTCGTAATTCTCGTAAATCTCTGATGCTCGTAAACCTTAGTGCCCTTATCCTGCTTAGCATTGACGGGAACCATTACCCATGTTATTTAGAAGAAATAGTACGCCACTTCAGGTAAACTGCTGAAGCCTCCGTTGTCTCCTAAGCTTGGTATCTCTAATTCATTTATCTACTCTAAAAACACTGATTATATGAAGCCCCATAAGAAAAGTCCTCATAAGTATAAACTCTGCTAATGGTGCCTCAGGACAAGACAAATGTCTTATTTGTAAGTATTACAAAGTGTATAATCCTATGTTTGTAATATTTTCGATGGCAAATAGCTGACCTTGAATTTTTAAAAAATAGCACTCCCCAGCACGACGATGCTGAAGATGCCTTTGATGGTGGTGACCCTGATACTGTTGGTGTCAGAATTACAGACCCCAATCATTGACTTCCTCCTTATCACCTACCAAGCAGACTGGCAGCGAAATTTGTGTAGTTATGTGTATAACTTATTCTCCTGGAGGCTGCTTTATGTCTTAGTGGTAATGTATCCCTCGTTTTCAGCTATTATGCTTCACATGGAACTGAATTTCTCTTTGACTTTGTAGCTGAAGCTGTTCCATTTGGGTTTTAAAGTCACTAGACGTGCTTTCAATGTATATGTACATTTTATGTCATATATTTATATGTTATTTGCATCATACGTACAAATTTCATTGTTCTAGTAATACCTTTCCAAGAAATCCTTTTATCGTGTTTAAGATATTTAAGCACAGTTAGAACAAAATTGAGCGCGGCGAGATATACAATTTCTTATGCGCTGAGTGTCGTTACTAGGGCTAACTAATCCTCGATTGTAGCAGCCCAGAAATCGCGTACGTTCTCGTTAAGAAGTGTAATAGTGAAGCTCTCTGTCAAGTTTAAGAAATATAGATAATATGGGATATTAGTAGCCATATAAGCATACGGCATGAAGTTGCTGCCGCGCAGCAGAGCGTCCATTTGCGCTAGCTAAAATTGCCGGCTTGCCGACATTGAATAGTAAACAGCGAAGCATAATTTATACGGCCTATGATGACCCTTCAGTTTGCATAATACCAACGTTCCCTAACAGGTTCTCAAGACATCGATGAGCGCACGTGTGCAGCAAATCCAAAGCGCACCACGGTAGCTTGCTCGAGCGGATTGGGGAGGTAAAAAAAAATCCTCAGTATTGCTTGCAAAGGTGTGCAATCCTAATTGGAGGATTGTGCTATGATTTCCAAAGAACATCAAGTAGGATGGATTCGAGTTTCTTATGAACGCCCACGTGGGCTATAACATGCAAAAGCTTTCTCAGGGACAAATTTTTTATTATAAACACTTTCGTTTTCTTAACTGTATCTATATGCAATATGTAGCATGCAAAATGACATATTCTTTTCTTTATATAAAATGTGATTTATTGATTGACTGCGTTCGCATTGCTAGAAACAGTATTCAGGTATAATATGTAAATTTTGGGTAACCTTATTTAATTTCAAGTAGATTGGAAGATCTTGTTTAATATTTCCTGGAGCTGCATTGTTTATGGTTTCACTTGTTATCAAAATACTAGATATCAGACACAAGTAGGGTCTCAAAAGGTACACTGTTCTGAACTTTAGGTAATGGGTCAGAGCCACGTCGCAATTTTCTGCCCCTTGAAGATTGATTTGAAGCAATTTCATAATAAATCTGGAACAAACTTCCGACATTGAAGTAATCACTGCAGTGATTTAGAAATCATTTAGCAGCTGCGTGAAGCTTAGATTGCATTATAACAAATGCTGTAGCCGGGTATATGGGACGAAAGTCATTGGCATACTTCTAATCACTGCTTTCAGTCTGGGAATGTAATATTCTTTGACTATCATTCTACTAGTTAAATAGGTTGACCAATTCCTTAATAACAAACCATACATGAAAAGGAAATTTTGTTTCGCAGGTACAAACCGCATGACTTAGGGACAGAGACACACAAAAAAAAAGGAAGTGGAAAAGGATCAAAGCTAGCTTGGCCGCAGGCTTTAAGAACAAGCCAACTGCACAGACCACGGGTGGAAAAATATATTCACTCAAGGGGCACATTCAAAACAGCGCATTTCCAGCTAAATAAAGGTAAACAAGGAGTTTTTTTGCGAAGACGTAATAATATACTTCACATTTGTACGGCTTGAACGATTCCTAAAGGTTTCTCTACAAAATTTGTTTCGTTCGGTGTCGCCAGACTTGCCGAAGCTGAAAGCCCTGCTTGGATGGGTGAATTTTTACTTCCACATGCTTAATTTGACGATTGCTTGTGTAAAGATTTGACTGCACGTGCTTTGACGAACCATTTCGTTTCATCATACCAAGCGCATGACACTTGTCCACCATTACCGCCATTCTATTTTTAGGTGCTCCACCACTGGAAGTAAGAAGTTTTCATCAGTGTCCTCGATTTATGAATGATGATTCTACTGACTGTGTGCTATGATAATGGCATAAGCTGACATGCTGAGATTTAGCAGCATAGTGGCTATGTAACAGCGAAAATACGAACTTCTTTGGAATCAAATATCTAGTCGATCGGCGATGAGCAAGTGGGTCTGTTATTCAGCTAAAGAATTTGTACATGTGGCTGCATGGAATTAAGAACGAGTCGCGGTTCTCTTGATGGAGAATCTATCGCAAAATTCCTTTAAGGAGTGAAGGACGAGAATCTTTGGTTCTTAAAAATAAATAAATGCCCGACACTCTTCGTATTTCTAGATCGCGATTTGCGTCAGTGATCTCTTGCTTGGCACACGCTTTATTATCTTGACAGGTAGTTTTTTTTTATTTAGAATTTTGAACGTTTTGAGATCTGATTCCCTATACTTCGGATTTTGCCAACGTTTTGCCAGTAACGCTTTTTTTTCTGGTGAGCATGATACTCCGCTACGAATCAGCGCGGATTTTCCGGAAAAACCGTGATGATTACCAGTTGCTGATAATCTTTCTTACAAAAACTAAATTGGACAACTAAAAGGAAATTTTGTCTCGCAGATACAAACCGCACGATTTAGGGATAGAGACACACAAAAAAAGCGAAGTGGAAAAGGATCAAAGCTAGCTTAGCTGAAGGCTTTAAGAACAAGCCAACTGTATAGACCACGGGTGGACAAATATATTCATGATGATAATCTTTCTTACAAAAACTGTTCTTCCGGGCCCAAAGCTAGGGCTAGGGCGTTTGCCTGGGTATAACTGGCGCAAGGCGACCTATGAAGAAAACGTGGCGAAAACATCTAGCGCAACAGTTTGCCCGGCAGCGGTTAGACTCGGTCAACCATCCGAGGGAACTCAAACGATGACGACGGATGGAATAATCGAGACCACGCAAGATCTTTTCCCTTGAAAAGTGTACAGATGTCAGAGGATCGACGTACAACTTCCTAACGAAAACCAGAACACGCCGCGAACAGTTTCATAGTTCCTCAGGAGAGAACTTCAGTCTCCACCTTAATACGTTACTAGACAGTACGACCCGCGTGACGCATACGTTAACTGTTACAGCGTTAACAAGTACCCTCTCACAAAACCACACATTCAGGCTCCCTCACTCACACCGGCAATCCCACTCAAGAAGCCGACATAACATTTAGAGCGATCCATGCTATACGCCCTTCGACGTCACATAGCAGGCAGTCATGAAACTGAAACATTTTCTTACCAATCCAGGGCGTAGAAAAGCCGCAAAGAAAAATCGCTAAGCACGGCACGTGAAACTGAAACATTTTCTTTTACCAGGAAAATGCACCAGAAGGTACTATTTTATAATTTTGGCACAACAAAAAAATTTGCCGCATAAGACGACGCTTTATTTCCGAAATAGGACATTAACACAGTAACAGGGCAGATCCCATTTCACGATCTCCTCACAGGCAGCCGATATTTAGGAGAACGGGCACTGGTCTCCAGCCTCCCAACTATACCGTGCAGGTTGTAGCCATGATTTTTCGAAACACCCAGCTCTTGAGATGACCTTCATGCGAGTTATTTGTTAAAGGCTTTCGTTCCAACGATGGCGTCCTCACCACAGGCACTCAAGACAGTTACGAGAAAGGTTTCGCCATTCTGAAATTTGCTAACTACTTCCTTTCTGACATCTTCGTCTTCGGGAAGATTCAGGTCATCCTTCGTCTGACCATCGTCATCCAGCAGGGACACAGTGTTACCATCGATATCCAACAGCTGAAGTAGAAAAATAAAAATTACTTAGCTGGGGAAATAAGAACAAAAATTAAAACCAGTCGCGCTCAAGTTGACCAATGGATCAAAGAAAAATGAAGCTACCGTTTATGGATTCAAACGAACGGATCGATGAAGGCAATGGATCAAATAAAAACGCCGCAGCCGCTCAGCACAGCAAAAGCAAATCCATTCATGCAAGGGCTCACGGTAAGAATCCGATCACGACTGTCACCATGCCCCTGAAGCAGCGACCAAGGCATGCACTTGCGTAACTCATCGACAACACGGTAAGAATCCGGTCACGATTCTCACCACGCCCGTGAAGCAGCGACCAAGGCATGCACTTGCGTAACTCATCCACAACACGGTAAGAATCCGGTCACGATTCTCACCATGCCCCTGAAGCAGCGATCAAGGCATGCACTTGTGTAACTCATCCATAAATCAATATCGAACCCCACCCCCACCCCCGATTGGCTGCCAACAAATTGGCGGCAACGGCTCAGAGTGACACCAGGTAGTCGCAACACTGTTGGCGATTCCCAAAGCGAATGCATGGCGTCATGCAGTTCTCAAGGGTAGCCGGGCAACCCCCAAAAACCGCGGATGCTACCGTTTACTCCTCAATCCGCTCCAACTCGATGTAACGCTACGTGAGGAGTTCACGGTAGATTTATAACCTTTTCACCCCGATCAATGAGGTGACCCCGATCAGTAAGTCGATCCCGCTAATGCTACTATTTTTTTTTTCTTTCGCACATCTGAACAAGGCGCGGAATCCAGGCACGGCTAAAAACTTTGACAGTATCTGCTTACTGGGGCAGCTAAGAAAAAGCTTGGTTCTCGATCAACAAGGCGGCCTAGACGGCGACACTTGACGTCATACGGGATCGCCCTACCCGGACATTTTTACCGATCGATCCCATCCAAGTGTCGGAAATCATTTCTTTTTACGACAATAAATCACAAGCTTGCGCTACAGCTTTTTTCTTTCACAAACTCACAAATGGCGATACGACATTGGCTCGATCTTAAGTTTCTTGCCCTGTGCTTTTATATAGTGCATATACTACATGACGTTTGCAAATTATAAATGCCGTCTCAGCTAATTTACACAAGAAGCAATGCTGACAGTACTAATACATATTCAAAGGCACAAAGCTGTTCTGAAACATTACGCCAATTACTCTAACTAATACAGACTATGCTGACGTGCCTGACACAGCAGGAAATGTTCTAGATCCCAACACAAGTTCACCCGCCCCACCCCTCACTACTCCCATACAAAAGCTCTTCAGGCGACACGGGGGAAGCTAACCTGGTAGTCCTTTCGGGTGACGTGCGGCACGTCCATGTTGTGAGTTGACGGGCAGATGTCCTCGTACTTCTTGCTGGTGAAAATATCGATGCCGACCAAGTGGACCTTGGCGTGCCCGTGCTTACCAGTCTTCGACGTGGACATCTCCACAATCTTGCACGGCCGATCTACAAGACAAAGGGTAAACGTAACTAGCCTTCAAACGGGTAGCCTTACCTACGTGTCCTCCCGGCCAAGGGACTCGTCAGAGACCATTGGTTGGAGTCCTAACTGGCCAAGCAACTGCTTAGAGTCCCATTCAGAACTCGAACCCCCACGGTCACCGAGTGAACCGTCTTACGAGAACGTAAGTAACTAGCCTTCCAGCAATTTTAAAACCTTATTAGAAAGTAACGCAAAATCTAACCACAAGTCGCAAAACAGACAAGTTAAAATACTTAATACTATGTCATAGCTAAACCTATTATAAATTGACACTTAAAAACAGTGGTGCGAGCTAAACCGAATCTTTAGGCTCGCCTCCTTCTTAGGCTGACCAATGACAACTCCAAGTTTTCCACGAACATTCCATATACAGAATTTTTTACAAGCACTGTCCTAACTAGGACTAGACCAGGAAGTGCAAATCATGACTTTACAAGAACAAGGCTGCAGCAGTGTCACTAATGATGCACGTCAACAAAATGATGCAGCGTTTTCAAGTTTTTTTATTTGTTTGATCTATTCAATAACATATATGGAATACTTCTCACATGACGAAACTTAGCAGCCATCTAAAGGCAAGAGACTTGGTATTACCCAAAATCTTATGAAAGCAGAATTATTACTGTGAGATATCGCCGCCTGTCTAACCAGGGAACACTTATCTCTAACTGCGTATTGAGGATTCAACCTCAGAAAGCTTGCCATTTCGGACCGCAAAGTCACTCCGAATGTTAGTGGTCTTTTTGCAAGCTGCCTGAGTAAGGCAGTGCCAAGAACTCTTCATAGAACAGTCTAGTGTGATACCACTAAACTAAATAGTATATGAATTGTTTCGCGTCTTGGGCTGTGCAAGAAACCACTTGCAATTTTTATTTTGACTCCTGGCCTTTTTCAGCCAGATAAATGACCCAACATCAACCTATGACCTTCCTAATAATGACCAGGTCTTATAATATACAGCAAACTTGGTCCCAGGCAATAGCATTGTGCATGTAGTATACAAACGCGATGGATCTATATCACATTGTTTAAGCACTTTGACAAGGAAGAATACACTTAATTTTTATCGAGTTTTACCTAAATTGTTGACAGTTATGTTGACAAATGAAAAGTATGGAAAAGCAAGTTAATTAATGCAGGGGTCTTGAGCAACTTTTATTTTGACAAAGCTCCAGTAATTGCAGATCTAAAATACTGCATGATGCTCTACTTAATTTGAGCCAGCTAACCAAACATACAATTGAAAAAGAACAAAAGTAAACATATCACAAGCAAACAAGAGAATTAACTCAGACCTCCCTCAGCCAAAATAAATACAAAAAGGGAAATTTGAAAATAAACAAGCCAAAGCAGATCATATGGACTTAAAAAGTGTGAATTTTTAAATATTTTACAAATAATAACCAAAACATGTATCTTGCAGTTTACCTTTAATCATGACATGACCATTCTTGCGCAGGGCAGAGCACTGCTGAGGGTAAGTCTTTGAAGCTCCAGAATGACCAGATTCGAAGTCATGCTCAAGTTCTTGCTGATTGTCAGCCATATTTGTACCAGAGCCTAACACAAATAACACATTTCATGGCATTCCCGACTACAGCTGTACCAGGCTCATAACACTGCAACAATGTTATGTTACACTGCAAAATTTGTCAAATTGAACACATTCCATAACAAAGGCACCCAATGATGTTGTGACAATATCCTATGCAAAAGACTCTTATGAGAAGGGTTTGCACTCCATAACATAGCCACCTGATAAGAAACACCTTCCGAAAACGGTCTCTCTTTGCAAATGTTCGCGAAGTGGGAGAATAGCAATTGACTTGGATAACTATGACCACAATACAAGTCTGGCTAAGCTGATTTGATGCCAGGATGGAGTATCAAAATCAACTTATGTCAAATTTCGTTTATTATGTAGTGTAAAACCACACCAAAACAAACACACACTTAATAAGGGAAAACAAGAATTAAAGAACTATCAAATTTGTTCTAGACACGGATGATGTTGAATTAGTTCAAAGTGGCCAAATCTAAACGTCTATGTAATAGTTGATTATGAATTTCTAAAAACATGAACCTAACCTAACCTACCCTAACATTCAAAGGTCGCTACAATTGCTTCACAAAAAGCATGCCGTAGCAGTGATGAATGAAGAACTGATCTGACCATAAAATTCCACACATATCTATCAAGGATGATACTAAACAAATTAGATACCTATAGAGGCCCAGCTATTACGTGTAAGTCTCTGATTTCATTGCCACTGGACGTTGCACGTGGCTTGGATCGAATTAAATACTAAAAGAGGGACTTCTTCCGTTGATATTTATTTCGCGTACGCAGCACCAAATTAAATACGTCCAACACTGCGCAGCAAAAACAGCAAAACATAGGAAATACTGGGTCTTACCAGATGTCTTCTTTATTTAAATCCGGTACTATCGCTCCACGATGTGTCAGCAACGTGAAGCCAAGGAACCACGGTGACCATACCCCAAAGAACTATGCAGCTGCAACCTCGTGCTCAGATCTCGTCGAACTTTGCAAAACAAAGAATCCAAGGACCTTATAGTTTTCCACAAAATTCCTCATAACTAAGAATAATATTATCCACACATAAACAAACTAAACTACAAATCGCCAGATAAAATTAGGGTTTTAAGTCAAACATGGATTTATGAAGCGGAGATGGTTTGTAGTAGTTTCTAAATCGATTATTTAAATGATTTAAATTGACTTAAAAGCAGGTCTGAAGTATAGGCAAGGAGCACTGATAGATGGGGAAGGCTTTTCTTGCATACTCATATTTTGAATGGTGATCAGCAAGCAATGAAGGTAAACATGCACGTTCCACAACTGCTTTCATCGAGGGACTAAACATCAGTGACTTCGTAACATATTTTTATTTAACCCGTGCTGACCAAAATGTTCTGAAAACAAGTTTCTCCGCTCCTTACTCAGAAAGAATGCATTTGTGCCAACAAAGAGAGCCTCCACGTGGCTTTTGGTTGGTAAGCAAGGTATATGACGAATCTCCTGGGGCTGTCCTGTTTGCCGAATCTGCTGTTAAGGCTAGAACAGCATCTACTGTACTACTTCATCTTCGTTTGGGACTGTCTATGGTCTTCGCGATTACACATCCTCGATGGTGGGAGCATCTAACGCTTAGTTCAAACGTCGCACTTCCGCTGCGTGTTTTTATACGCGTGTCATTAGTATGCGTGTTAGTACGTTTTTTCCTTCATCCTTTCCATTTTGATAGTACTACCGTTCTTATCGCCTTAGCTCATCAATAATCTACCGGTTACTAGATTATACCCATAAAAGCTTTATACCCATAAGCTTTTAGCTTATACTCACTGATAAAGTTAGAATGATGTTTGGTAAAAGTAAGGACCGCATTATCAAGTAACGAAGTCATATGAGACGTCGTTTTACACGATATCATGCAAATATATGAATTAAGTATAACATCTTGAGTATATGGAGATGAATAATAAATTCCCCAGAGTTTGAGAACCAGAATGAACACTGCACTTAATGATCCATCATGCACGTCTTATCATCAATAAAGGTCATAATGATGGACCATCAACAACAATTAAAGTAGCATTATAAATGAGCGTATAATATATAAAAGTTCCACTAGAAGGACTGAGTTCAGGAAATTAGTGCACTCTAATATCGCAACTTATAATAGTTCACTTAAACAGATCTTATACATACATATATATATATATATATATTATATATTATATTATATATTATACAATTTTCAGTACGTCTGAGGGGTAATGTTTTTGTTTGGTAGATTACTGGCTCGTTTGATCGAGTTTGAGGGGCTCAAGTTAAAGAAGCAATGAAGCGCTCTTAAATGGCTGTGATTGAATCAGTCGTGCATGAAGAAACTCGAGTCAATCTTAATAACACCAATTAATTTTAGTATTCGGAGTTGTGAAAAGAGCTCAAAGTTCGGGTCTTTATAATCTGAAAAGGCAATTAGTTTTAGCTATTGTAATATAAACATTCTGCTTCCATAGTCTTGCATCCATACGTTATACGAATATGAAAATAGCTGTAATATGATGATGAATTGCAATTCCATTCACGAAGTGTCTACTTTTTATGGTAAGCCGTTTGCCTTCGCCAATTTTTTCGTTAGTTCAGTGAACTGAGCTTCCATGAAAGGCAAGAGTAGAAGACCTAGACACGTTACTTTTCTCGATAAGAACATTTTTAATGACTTACAAAGCGACTTCTCCGAGGTCTAAATAACATAAACTCAGTATTACTTTAATTGAGTGACTGTTCGCGCAAAGCGAATCGTAAATTTTAGAAATCTCCCCATTCATTGTCAGTCTCGTTTGTTTAAGGTCCCTAATCCTGTACACAACTGTAGTATTGTCAGCAAAATGTTACGTAATGCCGATATAGCTACAAGTACGAAGGGCATTCATGTGTAATATTAAAAGCAAGGGTCCCAGGACAGATCCGTGCGGAACACCACAGTCTACGTTACTGATTTTGGAATCGAAGCTGCCTTTGGTGAAAAATTGTTTGCGTCTTTAAAGATACGATTTAAACCAGGTTAGACCTGTCCCACGAACACCATAAATTTCAAGTTTATCCAGAGCTATATTAAAGTTATCGTGTGGTGTCGACCAAACTTTTTAAAATCCAGCAACAAACCGCAACCGTGCTCACCGCGATCAAGGTTATAGCTTACGGGGACATGTCTCGGTAAACAATTACGAAGAAGCCTGGAACCCTGTCTTAACTGGTGTTCCCCAAGGATCTATCTTAGGACCTCTTCCTTTATTAGTATACATAAACGACCTAGTTTTGGACCTAAGAAATGACTGTCGCCTCTTCGCTGATGATCTATTGCTTTTTTTCTATTGTCTTTGACGCCGACAGATCTTACGAGGACCTTTCACATGACCTTACTCTAACAGAACGATGGGCTCACCAGTGGAAAATGGCTCTCAGCCCTGACCCAAGGAAACTGGCTGTAGAAATTATTTTTTCAACAAAACGTGTGCGTAGAGCTCACCCTCTCTTAGTCTTCAACAATCTAGTCGTACCTCGTGTGAAAGAAGTAAGGCACTTTGGCTCAACACTAGAAAGCAATCTATCTTTCACCTCCCACAACCAAACAACTATCTCTGGAGTTATGAAATGGGTTGGCTTACTCCGTGGGCTTAGCAACTTTTTGCCTAGAGACAGTCTCATTACAGTATACAAATCGTTTGTCAGGCCGTCCTTCGATTACACGGACGTAGTGTATCACTCCCCCACTAGCAATGCAAGCTTGAAAAAATTAAAGTCTGCTCAATACCAAGTAGCCTTAGGAATTACTGGTGCCTGGAAGGGCAGCTAAGAAACAAAACTGTATGAAGACCTGGGTTGGGAAACATTAGCCGACCGACGGTGTTGTAGAAGACTACTCTTATTCTGGTAAATAAATATAATGTTCGTTCTGGCCTATCTGTCTTCCTTAGTACCACAAAGGAACTCTGGGTACCAACTCCGGAGAAGATTTTCTTTCGATAACGTTGCCTGTCGTACATCAAAGTTCAAGGATTCTTTTTCTTTCCTCGGTAATTTCAGACTGGATAAACTTAGACAATAACCTTCGTACGATTTCTACTTACGCTCCCTTTAAGACTGCATTGACAGAAATAATACGACCAGCTGTGAAATCCACCTATAAAATCCATCGCCCATTTGGCTTAATGGTTTTAGCACAGCTTAGGCTTGGCCTAAGCGACTTACGTGCTCATAAACATCTTCATAACTTTGCAGATACAAATGATTCTACTTGCCGTATCTCTTACGACGGCATTGAGGACACAACCCACTTTCTGCTCGAATGCAAAGCATTTAGCACATTGCGTACCATCTTACTTATCCCTGTCTCTGGTATTTTGGGGTTTTCAGTACTAGACGTTTGCGCTGAAGAGCTACGCAGAATTCTTTGTACGGTCATCGAGAGGGAAATAACATTATTAATAGAAAAATTCTTCTTGCGACAATCCAGTTTATTTCAGACACAAAGAGATTCTCGTAATCTATGTTTAACCAAGCTTGCGTGAACAGCCAATGTTTCTATTAAGCTTGCTAAGCTTGCATGTCCTGCGTGGAGTTGCAGTTTCTTTGTATCCTGCTCGCCACGTGGTGGTCTCCATTTTAAACAGTTTGTAGATTTTTATTTCCCGTTTTAATATGGTGATGGTTACTATTTCGTTAGGTGCATGGCGTTAACTATTTTATTTTATTATATTCTCATTTTTATTTTATTTTGTCGTCGTAGACGTTTTATTGCGGATGTTGTAATATTATAAACGCATATTTAAGAAAAACAATTACTATTTTCAACTAGCATAAACTAAATCACTGCATACTATTTAGAAAAAGGAGGCGTACACACACCAATCGCTCCCACATTGAACATTTAAAAAACGCGTGACATGTTAAAAGATGAACAAACTGGAGAATTAAACTAAAGCTCATTCTCACTTCTTTTAAACCTGCTCTTTACTTTATCAAAAGATTGCTTTCCTAAGTGCTCTCGATCTGGAGTTGAATACAAATTTTCTTGTGTGTAATACCTGTTACATTGGAGAAACCTCCAGGCTATTTACAACTCGGGTCAATGAGCTCCTAGGTAAGGACAAAAACTCTAATGTGTGGAAGCAGTTGCAAGATAGCGATTGTAAACTTGCGTTCTCAAAAACTTGCCTTTCTGTTTTAGATCACGCGGCCGTGGATTTCCAGAGGAAGTTGAAGGAGGCCATGTATATTCAGTGGTTAAAGCCGTCTTTGAACACTCAAGATAACCATCTAACATTATGTCTCTCTATCTAGATTCCAACTTCCTAACTTTGTACATCTTTCGCTCTCTCTTACTCACTTCTCGCTCGCTCTCTTTCTATTGCCTGTGTGATGTTGCTACGTTACGTTTTTTTTTTGTTGGCACGTCCACAATCGGTTTTGTTCAGGTTGCTAATTGTCAACTTAGTTTAATTCTCCACTGGGTTCATCGTTTAACATGTCACGCGTTTTTTTAACCGTTCAATGTTGGAACGACTGGTGTGTTTACACCTCCCCTATTCTAAATAGTAGAGACCGACCGAAATTCGGTTTCGGTTTCGGTTTCGGCGCCGAAAGTCGCAAAATACCTAGTTTCGGTAAAA
>QQSS02123744.1:0-12718 GCA_003687565.2 Craspedacusta sowerbii
ATATTATATTATATTATATTATATTATATTATATTATATTATATTATGTTATATTATATTATATTATATTATATTATTTTGTGTTATATTACATTATATTGTACTGTTTTTAATTTTATTATAATATATTATATATATTTCATTATCAATAATTCATATTCATTTGAAGTTTAATAAATTTTATATACCTTCAATCTATTGGATTTTATATATACATTTACATGGAAAGAGAGCTCCCTGATAGGGCAGACCAACTAGACCAAAATTATATTTCAGAATTTGACTCTATGCGCTTAAAATGGTTATTATATAAGAGTTATGGTCATTATGAACTTGCGAACGTCACCCCACTGTAATATTGTCTTTGCAGGTCAGCACTGACATTTACTAACTGGACCAATATGGAGCCTGACAATGGAGGCGGGAATGGTGACAGGAGACAAAAGGAAGACTGCGCAGTTATGAATCCAGCGTTTGATTGGAGTGACGTCACCTGCACTAGCCGCTTCAGGTACATTTGCAAGACTTCTCGCATGACGCAGAACATTTCAGAAGAATCAAAGACTATATCAAATTACACTTTAGATTCCTCGCAAGCAGTCAATGTGAATAGTCTAGCTTCGTCTCTAGCCCTTTCAAAGTATAACGAGTTCAAGAGCAATCCCATGGCCGTTCTAATGTCCGAAGTTGCTAAGAATGCTGTCCAAGATCAATTTAGTGAGGAAAATAGTGAAGATTCATCTCGGATGGTGGAAGTAAGCGTAAACAGCTCAGAGTTCACTGACAAATCATCGGTAGAATCTTCAAGCGCGTTGGTTGCAAGAGAACCAGTACGAGTAAAACAGGGCGGCAACGGAGGTTCGTCGCAAAAGACTCTGGTGGAACAAACGACCGTTCTTAAACCACTTGAAAGCATCGCTCCCACAGACGGGGGACACAGTGCAGAGAATTCTTGGTTTGCCGACGTTCCCCAGCGCTTCAAGCCCCCGGGAGGTTCTTTGCGGCTGGTGAATTTATTAGCACGCAAATTAGCTCCTGGATTCCTTGTGGACGACTCGACACGGTTCTCTCCACACAAAAATATCATGATGAAAGTCTGTGGTCGCGCATGCGGAAAGACTGCCTCGAAAGTCTTGTTGGAACCAAATGAGGCAGGAGATCTGTGTGGTCGCTCCTGTGCAAGGACCCTTCTTTCTATGAGCCCAACTCAACTTTGGACCGTACTTGCTGCCATTAAAAGCAACGATCACGTGCACGACGAGGCAACTTCTTCACCAGGCCACATGGAAGATGTTCTAGAAAGCTTGTTGCACACACCCAAGTTTCGAGTGGCTGCACTTCAAGCAGTGGCAAAACTGATCTCCAGCGAGTCACACGATTTATCTCCGCAATCAGTGGCGTTGGATGGCAATCCTGCCTCCAATCAACCACCCGCAACTGTTACTGCCCCGACACATTTTGATCATGGAGATTATGTTGGAGGATATAGCAAATTTCACCCAACAGATATGGTGTCTGAATCGATCACTCTGCCAGGGGTAGATACATTTCAAGTACAAACAACGATACACTCACACTTGTCCCCGGATTATAACAACGCTCCTACATTCACGACTGAACATCACCACCAAGAAGAATCTCCAAGTCGACCCTTCCAAGAAATGCAAACATATCCCGTTTATGGAGCAATGGATGGCAGCAGGGAAAACTCACATGTGATAGCATCTCCACAAGAATCTGGATATGTCTCCGATCTGTCTACAATGCAGGTTGCTGCTCACGGAGATAATCACGCACATCGCCCGTTTGATTACTCGAATGGATATGGCCAGCTCTCGAATGTTGTCTACAACAAAAACGTGTTGAACGATTACATGCGTGGGTCAGAAAACTATCAAGCCTACCAGAGAAGTAACTCTACGCAAACAAGACATTTTGTATCTCCAAACGCGGGAGGAAACGATGACACTGGCGGTGCGAGATCACATCGGGAACATGGACAAAAGAGTCAAGGTAAGCACTCCACCAGAACAGTGATAGCATCTCCTGACGCTCTAATAGACACCAAGAGCTGCGATTTTTCTTAGGCATGTTGGCTACAACATGAAACTAAGAGACTTTAGGCAGATGACGCTCACCAAGACTAAATCGTGTCCATAAATGTACATACACGAAAACTCTCATGAGTAAGTATGTACAAGTATTTATGTATGTATAACAAATAGAGATAAGATATAACACATCACACGATATCAAGCACAAGAGCGCAAAGATATCCATATAATGTTTATTGGCCCATGGCTGTTGCTTTAATTTCAGTTGCTAGCTTGCCCAGGGCTTTAGCAAAGACAGTGACATGTACAAAACAAGACCACCGAGTTACGAACGAAAACATTCCGAAGCGCCGTGTCGTACTAATCTCGTAAATTTCTCCGCCACTAAAGCGAGAGTGACAGATTTTAGCAGAACCGCGAATGTCTTGACATACGCACTTGCATGATTGATGGGAGGGGACTCGCTTGGCTTGAACTTAATGATTGATTCAATTCCATGTATAAGCCTGCTCTATTGCAGGCCACCATTCCGCTGAACCAATAGAATCAATGTAATCCATAACCCTTACTAAGAAATTACATACCGGAAAACTACCGTTTGGTCCTCGAGCCACGATTGATCATGCCGACATGCCGCGAAGGTCAATATGGATGCGGCGACACGCCCGGATGAATTGTCTTCAAATAATTTTTTATTTTATTTTATAGATAAATTCTTTGAGGATTGCTCGAGCTTGCTCGGTAAAGGATTAAGATTAGGGTTACGGTTAGGACTAGGTTTAGGGTAAGTCTTATGGTTATGGTTGAGATTTGGGTCACATTCACACTTAGCCAAAGTAAATAAATATACAAATAAGTGCCAGAAAAAGCTTCTCCATCAGAAAGGAATGCAGACAGGTCGCCTTAATAACTGCCGCGAGAATACGCCTTATCAGACCAATACGCAACGTTGTGTTTACTGAGGAGTTAACGGTAGATTTATACCCTCTAGCAACATAAACGTTTCTCTGAGAGATTTTCAGCGTTCACGTTTGGGTATGAAAGAGGTGCAGGGCATAAGGATTCATAGAAACGCAATCTTAAATATTTAATAGCGTGTGAGGAGTGCGTTGTGAGTATGGAAGCTCGTTGACTATGAGCTTAAAGTTGGTGTAGAGAAAACTATGCATAATTTCAGCCAGTTTGTTATTGCTGGCATTGTTTACATGATTCTACCAATAAAACGTTTTTAGCTGAGAGGCGCCAGTTAGTTATTGTTGACATTCTTACACAATTCTACCAACAACAAAAAAATTTTTAGCTGAGAAGCGCAGGTCGAAAGGTATCAGCCGGAAGTACATCGTCTCGAGGCATGGTAAGCAGGTGGGATTCAAAGCCAGTAGCAAGAAAGACAAGAGACACGTCCAAGCAGATGTTGGAAGACGTGGCATGGTGAGGAAATCCGATTATGAATCAAGGCATTTGCGGAACGGAGGTAAGAAGGCATTCGCCATTGATTTAATAGCGTAGAACATGATGAAAATGTGAAATGCTTCAGCTCAATCTCTTCAGTCACGGCTGCATGGCTGAGCTAATTAGTCGACCGCTTACGTAACATCGAAAAGGTATTATTACATGAACTTATAGCTTCACTGGTTGATTGGTTGATTGGGCTAGTCCAACAACTGGTCGGTTGGTGTACTGCCATTAGTTTGGTGAATATAAACGCATTTGCGACCTGCGATCGGAACAAGTACACGGAATTCTGTTTCAGTACCACCAACTTCTTATTCTAGACAGAAGCGGGGCAATTTCGTCTCCATTAAAGCGCACTTTTGACCGACATATAGTCATATTCAACCCAATGACCGCTGTCAGAATAGTTCATAACGGCATGCTTGCATCGAGAAAATCCGATCCCCTTATAAACCTTTAAATGAGTCAAAGGGATACTTACATGAAAGTTGAGGCAAAGCAACACCATCAACCAATTCTTGTTGCCCTGTCTGTCCCTTAGAAGAGAAAGCTATACTTCTCACCCCAAATATTCGTCCCTTAACAGTCTAGTTGCCATTTTTTATTTAAGTAATTCTCTTTTTATTTGTCCTTGTTTCTCCGCACTAGATCAGCTTCTTCGAATAACAATAAAATCTGTTGGCTGTTTTGACCCGCCATACCACGGTTCCTCGTGCGACGAAACCGTTGGTTCCATTATCGTCAATGGCGTCGAGATGAGTCAGAATAACCCAGGCTTCAACATCGCCATTATCGACCTGAGAAGTGGCACAGTGGATCAGACCATGTCTTTTGATACGCACGGAGAGGCGGGAGCCTACGAAAAGCTGGTAGCATTCTTGAACAGCGTTGGTCAGTGGAAGGTAATATGCATAGCTGTGAAAGAAGATGCAAAGAACTACTTACCGGAATCTGCATTGGCATCTTTCGTAAGAGAAGTTTTACTTCTATGTAACTTTAACAATTTAGGCATTATGTGTATAAGCAATGCATAAATAAATACATATATCCACGTATGCATGTAAATATATTTACCATGTACGTATATTTACCATATGGACGTGCATATACGCATAGCACATGCATATAATTATAAGTATGAATGCAAGTACATATATATATATATATATGTATATATATACATGTACATATAAATTTACATCTACATGCACATACACACATACATATATGTCTACATATGCATAAGCATACGTATGTACATGCGTATATGTATATGTATATGTACATACGTATATGTATATACATACATACATATGTATACATACGCTAAAATTTACATATACAGATACATGTACATATACATATGCATATACATATACATACACATATGCACATACATATATCCATCTCTGAGTCTAGGAAATCTACTAAGTCATATCTTTACAGTATCTGTCCTTGCTATATTCCTTCGCTCTGTAGTAAATGTGGCAGCTGGATCACTGTCATATTATAAATTACCTATTGCGACAAGCATTTTCTGTCCAGCAGGATTTTGCTTTGATCGCGGCATTTGCATTACTTTGCTTGCTCGAGCTTGCTGGACTGGCTCAGCAGAATTCGATTGATGTGTCCAGTGATGATCCTCTCCATGCCATCCTGATTTTATCGTTTTGTAAGTTCTGGTTTAAGTTCAATATAAATTCACAGCTTTCTTCAAGACAAGACAAGACAAGACAAGAATCTATTTTTCCCAAAGAGCATACAAAAAAAATAAATAAATAAATAAATAAAACTAGCCATGCACGAAATAAAATAAAATGCAAATTGGGAAGGGGAGCTCTTCATTGCAAAGCTAATCGGAGTTGAAGAGCCCCCATCATACTTTTCGTTAGAAGTATGCAAGTTCTTCCTTCATTCAAAAATCGCGAAATAGAAATAAAATCATTGCAATAGCCGTAAATAAGATGCTCTAAGCAAATGTGGGTCAGGCGGGTTTCTAGTGACTACATACGGTAAATGCATATTTTTATCAGGCATCTTTTATTTTGTGAATAGGCTGTATCCAATATTTTAGGCTAAGATTGGTGCCAGGGAGATAGCCTCGTCTGGCCTGGAGTACCGAGGGGCATTCGCATTTGTCGGGCTGTCTGGTCCAGAGGAAGCTAGGCCGTACACTGGCTGGTTGCGAGAAGAAGTCAGCAAAGCAGGGCAAGGACCTAGTGTCATCCAAGTTGATGTCACCACTGGTAAGCAGTCCTGGTTATTCGATCGTCAGTGCTGATCTCAACATCTCAACTCTCGCAGCTAGAAGGATGGTGAACTGGGAAACCCGTTTGTGTTCTTCTTCACCTGTGGCTAAAGAATGACGTCATAGCACCCTGAAAAGTGGAAGTTTGAATTTGAGCGAATGTCGTTCTTCTCCAAGTAGCCACAATTTAAGATCATAGAATATAGCATAATTTCTCGACAAGCCATTGAACGTCTGACATAGCCACTCAGCAGCAAACATGGTGTACATTGTAGTACTTAGTTGTTCACATCGGTGGGATAAAACGAAATGAAATAACTAACGCTTATGAGAAAAAGAAGAATCCTTATAGACAGAGGTAATCAAGATGCGGAAGTCAAATCAACAAAAAAAAAAAAAAAAGATAGAAGAAAACTAGCAGCAGTGGTCCTTTTAACCAGAACAGTTTTCGGCTAAGCAGTTTGAGACCAATCAGAGGAATTAATGCAAGGCATTAGTTCTCGCGTCATTCCAAGTCTTGATTAGCTCGGGGTATATCATTCTACAGATACCAAAGACATAATGGCAACCCATGTCACAATCCCACATGGACTCTTCTTAACGTTCCACGACTATTTGATTTGGATCGTCTACGCATAGGAGCTTTGCTCAAAGAGATCGAGCAGCGTACAAGAACTTCTAGGCATTACTAGCTCTTGAAGTATCAGTATGTTATTGATAAAGAAATAGTCAAGCCGCTGAATTTTTCAACTTGTCTAAATCAGCCCTGGATCTTTTCATTCCTTATCGCGAAGAGAGCCTCTCCAGTTTTTTGAGCTGCTGCAATAATCTTTCGAATAGATCATGGGCTATATTAATTAATTAGGAATAACAATAAGAATTTTAGGACTTAATCGTACTGCATAACCGTGTTGAAATGAGGGACAGTCAAAAACAAGTAAAAGCAGTTAAAGCAAGGCAATGGATAAATAAATGGATGAGTAAAAAAAATAAATAAATAAATGAATAAGTAAATAAATAAATAAATAAGCAAGTAAAAATAAACTAATAAATAAAATAGGTTTACATGGAAGAGCAGAAACTAAGGAAGACAATGACAAGTATCAACGACGAAGCTAGCTATCTCCAAAACCTTTTTACTCAACCAAATTCTCAATTTAACATCAAGATAAGTTGCTAATAGAGCTTTTTTTTTCTTGTCAAGCACAGATTTAAGAGTTAACCCTGTGTAACTGCATATATTTTAAAATTAATGTGAACCTTAAGTATCTCTGTTACGTTGCAAGTTCATGCGAAATTCAGAAGTCCAAGCAAGCATAAAGAGGAACAGTTCCTCTTTATGCTTGCTTGGACTTCTGAATTCGTTACTAGTTACTAGTTACTAGTTACTAGTAACCACTGCCTTTGGTGTATTTCCCTAATCCAAAGGGAATACCCGACGGTGTTTAGCAATTTCGAGGCCTAAATAAACTCTCTAAATAGAGTTCCCATTCCCTTGCACTAGTGTTCACGGTTTATGCACCTCCGAAAACGAAATATTTTTCTTGTGCGTCAGATGTAACCTTTGACACGACATACTACTTCCTTGCTTCCATGTCGTGAGCATCTAAGAGCTGTCAATACGTTGTAGTAATCCTTCCAATCTTAACGACTGTAAAGTCATAATCATAATAGCGATATAATTGCAAATAACTTCATCATCCAACCCATAGTCGTAGCTAAGATGTCGTCGCTATCGATTTCAGTTCCAGTGAACGTCCTTTATTTGCTAGTAAGAATTTTTTTTTTGACAAGATCAATTACCTTACCATGTGTACTTGATTGCAGCTAACGATGTTCAAAATACTCCGCTCATGTGGATAAGCGTCATAGGCGGTAACTCTTTTATGTACATAGAATAGCTATATATAAATGTAAATATACTTGATATAAATATAAAAATACATATATATATATATATATATATAAGTTTATAATATATATATAAATATAAATATTAGTCTAAATACAAACATATATATATATATAAATATATATATAAACATCCATATAAATGAAAATATAAATATTAATGTAATATAAATGTACTATAAATATAAATATACAAAAACTGCAAATAATCGCAGATAATTTTCATTAAGAGTTCGCAAAATTTCTCTAGGAAATTGGGCGTACCACGAGATAGCGGACCAAGTACCTCTGAGGTTCATAGAGCCAAGCCCCAAGGTGTTTACGGCGGCTCCCAGCCGGCAACCGAAAGGATTGGATTTTCCACAGGAGCACGACACGTACGGTGAAACCAAAACTCAGATGACGACCTTTAAGGAGAGAAAAAGTGATGACGGTGTCGACTGGAAGAATGACAGCCATGATCTTGATCTGCCTGTCCGTCCGAGTTCTGACATGGCCATCTTGACTTCAAGCACGCAAGGTCGTGGCATACAAGCTGGCTTAGATAGGAGCCTAAGATCTGGTCCCATTGAAGTCTCTTCACGAGAAGACTCAAATCTTGAAGATTTGATGCCTGCATCTACAGAACATATACGCAACGTTGCTGACGCTAGCGAAAACACCTTATCATCAAATGCTAATCTTAAACTTAGCCAAAATCCAGAAGCTTCACTACTTCGTGCACTAAAAAGTTTAGGAGTAAACATTATCCAAAGTCCTTTCGCAGATCTAGGCGCGACGAAGGTCCCGCTCGCTGAGGCAGCATCTAAAGTCACAGACAATCCTGAGTCTAGTCATCAGGAAACCCACGGTTTAGCCTCTTGGACCGGTTCTTTCCTTGAGCCTAAGGCAGGGCCTTACAGTGCGCCGTTGACGGAGTCTATGCTTCAAAATGCACTATTCTCACGGCTGCCGATTGCTTCGAATGACTCCACTGATTCGCCAAAGGACTCTTTGTTAGGAACACCGAATTATAATGGTTTTTTTAACATCGCAATGTCTACTGGCAGCTCGATTAATCCTAGCGAACGAAAAACGGATCATGGGGCAGAGTCCTCAAGGGCTCCTGGAATATTGGACAGAGCCCTCGCGGCAGCATATAATGGATTCATCTCCACGTCAGCAACTCATTCTATGGCAAACCAAATTACGGATTCCTTTGCAAACTCAAACGACGGAAAATCGAGTGCTGCAGAAAATTTGGGCCAGTCTCCTGACTCTGATGCTAGCAATGGATTGCAGGAGGCGATGATTTTGGGAAGCAGAAGCGTTTCTGCGGAGAATCTCCTTAAAAAGGGAACAACTTCTACAGGCATGCCAGCATCCAGCTCAAGGCCAAACGTAAACATGATACCTAACCCTATGCTGGGAAATGCTAAAGACATCTCGAGCAGCTTTTTAGAACAATCCATTAAAGAAGAAGTGGCACGACTAAAGCAACTCCTCTCTCAGCAAATCAATCCAGGCACACAGAGTATGAGCAGCGTACAAGAGGATACATTATTAAGTAGCAACCTCCACAAGGATCAAACTACGGTAGGTCCGGAGGAAAGGCGATTGGAGGCAACCGGTGCAGATTCAAAAACCACAAAGGTGATTAAAACCAAGACCGCTGATCAAAAGATGGCCGACTTGCAGGCAAAAGCAGCTCATGACGCTGCTGTGGCTAGCTTCGATGCGGCAAAAAAACTTGTAAGTGTCGCTACAGCCGAAAAGCTTCCAAAGTCCGCATCGTACCCTGGAAATGCGAGTCAAAAGCAAGACGTATTATTTGGCCCCCACCACGCTGGAATCGACCCCGGGTATGGTAGCATGGGTCTGCCTGTTCACGATCTTCCATACAGTGAGTATGTTGGAGCTGCAGGCGTAGACACACCGATGGTTGGGGATGCTGCAGCCCTAGCTGCTGAAGTGCCATCAGAAATGGAGGCGGCTGCTGAAGCTACGGGTACCAGAAATGTTGCTGAAGCTCGCTTGGCTTCTGCGTTGAGCAGCCTTGGAATCCCTGACGCTGGTTCCACAGGGATCGCCTCCTTAATGGCCTCTGGATTTGTTGCTCTTGGAGCCAATAATTTAAAGGATGCTGCCCTAAAGCTTGGTCTGGCAGCAAAGCTAGCAAAAGCCATTGCAGATTTAGGTGGTCGGGGTGCTGCGAGTGCAGCGGGTATAGCTAGTCTCTGCGAGGTCTTGAAAGATGGTCGCGATTTGTCTGTAGCGAGACTGGCAGATAGAATAGGTCAGGCACTTCAAAGAGTTGGTGGAGCAGGAGCTGCGGTTACCTACACAGCACTAGCTGCGGCCTTGAAAGCAGTTGGCGCAACGCATAGCCCTGGTGGGCTTGTTGGTGGCTTGATTCTAGCACTTGCAGAGCAAGGCGCTGCTCCGGGAACTGCCGGACTTGCTGCCCTTGCTGCCGGTCTAGGAGGCAGTGGAGCGGATGCATTAGCAAGTGGCTTGGGCGGTACCTTACCAAACATCATTGAAGCCTCCAGAACAAACAACTATATGGCCAATCCCCCAGCGCCGGAGAACGCGTCACCAGTGATTCCTCCGATAGGAGTAGAAACCTTGACAAGTGACACAACAGGTCCTTCTATTAGTCCACCACCTTCTTCTAACCAATTTCCTCCGCTGTCAATACTTGGAGATCATGCATTCCATCCTACAAATATCGACAATGAGTACACTGGACAAGGTCCAATCGGGTCGTCGAGTCAAGGATACCAAGCTCGGCCTGTGTTCAGTGAGTCAGGACCTGCCCCGGGCACGCAAGGTCTTCCTCCGCAGGGTCCAAAGCAACAGCTTGCCTTTGGTATCCCACCGGTTTCAGGCAATGCTGTCATTAACCTGCAGCGCTTGATCGCTTCTGCCTTAGGTCATGGAGGCGTTTCGCTTCAAGACATAGCTGCTAGACTTCAGCAGGCAAGACAGCGGAGCAACGAAGAACCGACACCCACGAGCGCGTCTGTATCAAACGGAGGTGCCATTCAATCGAAAGCAGCTCCAAGCATGGCTCCGTTTGGTGGCGGAGAACTAGTTGAAGTTGGAAACAGACTGGACGGTGTCCGAGAAAACAGCGCTGCCATTCAAGATGCTAGTGCTCAGCCAGAACAAATTTTTGAGAAAGCTCTAGGCGTCATCTCGAATTTGACTTCAGCAGAACCTCCGCAGAACACCGCAGCAAATATGTTGGCTAAGATGCTGATGAAGTCTGTGATGGATAACAAAGTTGGTGCAGAAACGGAAGGTCTCTTGTGTGACGTTGGCTTGAGAGGCTCCAAAAAATGTAAGCTATTCGTAATGCTTTCTGTTTTCTACAATCGTTGCCTGGCCAAACTTCGGATTGCATTAACCTTGTTCGCTTGCGCCTTGAGGAAATGTTGAAAATAAGTTTTGATTTCTTGACAGGGCTAATATTCTGCTCTTTCCTATTAGGCGACGACCTATGCTATACAAAGAAACCGATGGGTAAGCTGAAACCTATGAAATTTTTCTCCTTGCCATGCGGGCACTGCATGGTCTCTAGTAATTATCTCACAATATTACATGCCAATGAGTCTCCCATATAAATGCGTAATTCTCAAAATTTACTCAGTAAGTGGGTGACTGAATGCATAAGTTACTGAATCCTTTGACAGGAGGAAAACTGAGTAAGCAATCGAACGGTTTGAGTGTTCCTAATTTAGGGTTTGAATGATTGAGTAGAATAATAATGTGATGACCGATTGACTGCTCGAATCATTTATTAAACGCACGTATTTTCGGACTTAAATAATCGATCATGTGCCTGAGAATTTAAAACATAGTGGAAAGTAACAATGACAATTCGCAGATGTTTTGCTGATCTTCCGCATTGTATAAATGTCGGGCTATTTAGTTGGTCGCTTAGTCGAGCTTCAGTCGTCTGGAACAACCGGAATGATCAAAGTGAATGGAGAGGATTGGAGCAAAGATGAGCCAGGATTTAACGTGGTTGTTTTGGACTATAACAGTGGCGCCATCCAAGCAAGCGAAGCCTTTGACACAGACGCCGATGGTGGTGGAGCGAAAGCCATGTCTAATTTCATACGGTCACTTCCGAAAGGAAAAGTCGTTCTAGTTGCTGTCAAAGGTGATGCAGGACGACTAATGATCGAAGAAGCCTACCAAAGTTTGGTAAGGCTGCATATTTACTTCATGTAATATTCTAAATTATGCAACTTGGAAAATCGAGGTAAAATCACCAAAAGTCGTCCCTTAAGATTACTTGATGGTTAATCTAAGACTGTAGTGTACTGTGGAAACATAGTAGCATGGTAAATAATATTATACATAGCGTATACTATAATATCATCTAATATAGTATGATGTAATATAATTATTATACAATATAATATAATATAATATATTATAATATAATATAATATAATGTAGCCCTAATATTATGGTCTAATAGATTAGAACTCACTGCATAACATTACTTTGTTTAAATTTTAGGCTTCTATCGGAGCGGAGAGCCTTACGAAAAGGAAACTGAAGGCGGGTGACTCATACGTACTTGCAGGAATGACCGGTGATAAACCTTCCTGGGCAAAAGAAGTCCAACTTTCCGATAGTTTATCGCCTGCTTCTTTGTCCCTCCCCATTAGTAAGCATTGAAACTGTATATTTTATAGGTCTATGTGTTACTCCATATTTTTCGTCTGCTTTCAAAGTAACATTTTACTTGAGTTTGTTCTGGTGACCTTGTTTAGAAATGTATTTTGTATTAAATGTGTCACATCCCACCTTTTATTCCAGTACTTGGTCCAGGATCAATCAAGGATTCGTGCCAATGCTTGAAATGGTGTTTAGAAGCCGAAGCAAAGCCTTCGCTGGAAGGCGAGAAAAGCTACTCTGAAATCGGCGGTGTCACCCCAGTCCAGCCAGGTGATTTGCATATCCATCCAACTTGTTGTCACCACTCATAACTAGTCCTAGTCGTGATTACCATGTCCATCCAAGTTGTTGTCACCACTCATAACTAGTCCTA
>QQSS02123855.1:0-16227 GCA_003687565.2 Craspedacusta sowerbii
AGCACAGATGTAGTTGTCTATAGTGAGAAAAAAAGATAGCAAACACACATATATATATATATATATATATATATATATATATATATATATATATATATATATATATATATATGTACATATACACGCACGCATATATATTTATAGATTTCGATATGCTTATCTGAATCTTGTGTTGGCTTTTTTAAATTTGTAAAATCAGTTGACATTTTTTATGTTTTGTAGTCACTATGTCGTTCAAAAACTTCTGCCTTACTCACCCGTACAATAATGATAGCGACGGGCTTTCATCGGACGTTAGAGATCAGTGGGTTTCTTCAGATGAGGAGGATTTATGTCGGGATGGTGAATCTGCAGAATTTAATGAAGGTCTGGCAATTAGTTAGTTTGTTCCTGTTTTTATCGTGAATAGATGTTCTTATATAAGTGAATAGAGTTCTCCCACCGAACGTGTTACCGAACGTGTTATTGGGTTATGGTGGAAACGACATTTAACTAACATTAGGTAGTCGAGCGATAAGCTAGGCTTGCACGGTCGAACTGAGTTATCGTTCCTTGAGGGTATTGGTGAAGATGTGGTGTGTATTTGTAGTGTTTCTTTCGATAGTGTGTAGTTTTTCTCTTCTTCGTAGCCACCCGCACGGTGACAAGCAAGCGTCGCGGAGGGCCTGGTGCGGAAATTGTGACGAAGCATGATCCTCTTGTTTGCGGCAGAAAAAATGCAGAAAATGTCGAAAAGGTTCTCTTGAATTTCTTGGCCAAGTGAGCTATAACATGTGTTTAGATGTGAGCAATGCACTTGTCAGGGGAAATCGGCTATGCAAGGGTTCCTGAGCGTTTTGTGTGCTGCAATAGAATTGTAGTTTGTAGTTTTATGTATTACTATTTCGTCAAACTTTTATCTTTGAAAGGGCGTCGGGCTTTTATTATAGTATGTGTTGTTGCGGACTGTTATCTCTTCTCTTGCGCAGTTCCCCCCTCATTTTCGTGCGGGAGATGTTACGAATATAAGTTTTTCAAACAAAGTATTCAACCAACTGAAACAGCACTCGATGAAGGAAGAGAAGGCTGGTATGAAGGTCCACGAGAAGAAAGAGCATTCTACTCACGTAAGCTTTGGCATTCGTGATGCTGTTGTTTGCGTATGCTTTGTGAACTCGGCGTGGGCGAACCAGCCTTGTTAGCCTTCTCACTGTTGTGTAAGTGCTACAGTGAGAAAGCAAGTATTGTATATATTTGAAGTTATCAGTAACTGAAGCCCAGCGACAAGTTGTTTTGCATCTTGTCCGTGTCTTTTTCCTTGATTATTTCTCGTGACGGTTTTCATCGTTAGGATTTCGCATGATGTGGGGAAAAAATGAAGCCTATTTGTTGTAGGAGCATGCTTTCGATGAGGGCACCCGTTTGATCCTGTACAAGCTTGTCAACAGTGGTATGCTGGACTCGCTTAGTGGCATCATCAGTACTGGCAAGGAAGCAGTTGTCGTTCACGCTCGAGGAGGGAAGTATGTTAAACCACCGAAATGCTTGCTTAGCTTTCTTATCGCTAACAGAAAGACTACCCGTAGCATTAGATGATGAGTTATGCATGCCGTGATTTCGATGACGATGCTTTTAAAGCGAAGCATTGACTTGCACTTGGCACTCTTCTCGTGTTTGAGTATGTGGCTTCGTACTGATGGCGCAGCAGTTCCTCCCATCATTCTATATTTATCAATCTATTCACTCAGACAACCGCCAGTATTTGCTCATTCTATTTTTCGATTATCTTTAAAAAAATTTTTTTATTATCTTCACTTTGTCAATGCGGTAGTTTTTGGTCAGGCTTTGCTGGAATTAGCAATATGACACGTTCTTTTGTTAGGACAACTGATGGTAATCAACTGCCAGCAGAATGTGCGATCAAAGTATTCAAGACGACATTGAATGAATTTAAGACTCGCGAGAGGTACATCAGTGAAGACTACCGTTTTCGCGATCGCTTTGCTCGCCAGAATCCACGAAAGACCATCAAACTTTGGGCTGAGAAAGAGTTCAGAAATTTAAAGAGGTTTGTTACTTGTTTTGTGTCTGTAGAATGGTCGTGAGAAAGGTGTGGAGAAGTACTTGCTTAAATTAAGTAAGGAAAGGTGAGGTGTGGAATGAGCTGTTGATGAGAAGTTGTCGCAGTATTTCGAGCCCAGGAAGTTTACCTTGTTTGTGTTTTCTTTGATTCTGTGGGATTGACGAGTTCGGTTAGTCGTTTGTCTGTCGATGTGCGATGAGTTGAGATGAGTCTTGTTGCTATTCGTAAGGGAACGTTCCAGACCGCTATCGTGTTACTTTGCGAGTATCTTCCGCGCTTCATCGAGAGGAAGCGAATGGCTTGTCAGCGGATGACTTCACTTCTTGTTCCCACCGTCTGTTAAGCAAATCAGCAGTGGTTGATGTGTGTGTTCTTTAAATTATTGGTGCGTAGGATGTGGGATGCTCATTTGGCTTGTCCACAACCGGTGTTTTTGCGGAAGCAAATTCTGATCATGAGCTTCATCGGTGCCGATCAGCAAGCTGCTCCCAAACTTAAGGATGCGAATTTGTCAAAAAGCCAGTACAAGCAGGCGTTTGAGGAGATCAAACAGGTTAGTAATGATTTTTTCAGACGTGTCTGTGATTACATCGATCTATTGTTGAGTTTCGAACAAGTCACAGCAGGAGTTTAGTAAATTTCATACCGCTGATATATGGTTATGACGTAGTAAAAAGTACAAGAGCGTATATGAAGGTGTACATTCGTAATAAGTGCTTACTCCGTTTAAAAATGTTGCATGTGCGTATTGCATGGTTAATTCATGCTATGTTTTGCTTTGGGCAGGCCATGCGACGAATGTATGTCGACTGCAAGCTGATCCATGCTGACATGAGCGAGTATAACGTGCTGTGGCACGAAGATAAGTGCTGGATTATTGATGTCAGTCAATCAGTCGAGCCAGAACATCCTCATGCCCTGCATTTTCTATATCGGGACTGCCGAAATGTGGTTGACTTCTTCACAAGGTCTGCCGGGCTAAAAGATATATTGGTTGCTGGCGAGCTGTTTGCGTTCGTCTGTGGTAAAGAATTGGATGGGGAGCAAGTGGATGCCTTGGAGCACGAGGTAGTCCTGCAACCCTCCCTCATGCATTGCCTGCTTGATGTTGTTTGTTGCTGATTACTGCTTTCTTAATACGCCTGTTATTAGTCGATCTCTTGCCTATAGACTTACTAAAGAAATTATGTTATCAGCTTCGATTAAAAATGCTTGCGGATTGGTATAGCAATTTTGTAGGTATAACCGCCCTCTTTATTTATTTCGTTTGCAACATCTTGAATAACCTTGTTTATCAATTTTTAATTTCATCAATACTTGTCGGCTTATGCGGTCGCCAACTGAGAATTGCTGGCTGCATTTCGTTGTTTGCAGACGCAAGAATTTGAAAACGACGAAGAAATGTTGGCGACTGGATTGGACTCGAAGCCGTACGAGTTTGAATATCATTTCAATAGAAGCATTCGCGAACAGGCAGAGGAGCTGAGTGACACGTCGGAAGAACCGGGTTGAGACATTCACCCGCTCTGCACTCCTCCATACTTTTCTAGTCGTTGACCTATCCACTAATCAGCTGGGTAAAGTTGCTGGCGATTCGTTTGTACGATGGTCGTTGGTTTCGTACGCATGCAGTGGCACATTACGCCGGCTGGTTTTATGGCCTGTTTTCTCCATGCCTGAATTTAGTTGAATTGAAACGGAATCTTAGGAGATGTTATTGAAATATTTGTGCCGTTCAGTCGATGATGTTAAGATCGTCGTTTTCATATGTATCGGTTCATATAAAGCTCGTTGCTTTGATAGAGTCGTGCCGTTTTCTTTCTATCCTTCTTTTTTTGTGCTCGTTCAACCACGTTGACTGCTCTAACAATTGTATTGTTAGTCCTGTTATTTATTTATGTTCGTGGACATAGAGGCCCCTCTAAAATTGACCTCTGAAATTTTTTGTTGATGTAACAGTGATGACTAACCGAAGGCTAGCTAGCATTCATATAAAAAATTGGAGAATCCCAAGCTTGGATTGGCATGAAAAAGATCTAGTCATAATATAACTGCAGTTTCACGTCACCTTTTTTTGTGGCGACTCGAATCAGATTTAAGGTTGCTTTGGTAAGCCGGCCCATACGAATTCATTGCCTATGAGAATGTATTTAGGGATTAGCGATGAAAAGTAAATGTGGCATTAGCTGGCGGGATGTGAATTTCGTGGAGGAACTGCTAAACGAAGCAGTTTTATAATATAAGATCGACGCAACACGAAGAGATCTTTATTTATTTCTCCGTCCTCGAGCTGCTAAGTTGCGGCATACTGGTAAGCAGGAATGAAAACTTGGTTGTTAGTTCTTCCACAGCTTGCTTGCTGCCGCCCGTATCGTAGCGAGCAGATCTGCGCTCACATTTCTGCTTGTCGTCGGAACAACATAATTGCTCATCAGTAGGGTGTTGTAGTCTACCACAGATTTAACGCTTTCGAAGCAAACGGACGATCCAATGTACCACATCCCGTACTTGCCCTGGATATCTAAAATTCGCCACAATATCTTGTTCGATATATCGAGGAGAGGAAATCTTGGAAAGTATCGCCACGTCATAGTGGCGATCTCCTCTTGCTCTGTCGCGCCGCTGAGTGCGAACGACTGGTTTCGGCTTTCGCTTAATCGCACTTGATACGGCTTCGACGTGCCATACTGGTACGTCACCGTAGTTCGGAGCGTCATGTTGTCGTTGCCAGTTGGCAGCTGGCCTGCCTGGTAGGACGCGCCTGCAAGGAATGGGTGAAATGTGGTGTGCGAGATGTTCAATGGAGTCTATTCTTGGTTATCGTTGCTAATCATGACTAAAGCAGTCAGTTTCTTATTAACACCTGCTTGATATGAAATAAATGCGCTAAAGAGTCAAGTTTGTCTACACACAGTTTGTCACATGTTATAGAATAGAGGAGAACCGGCAAGAATATCTGATCGGCAATAAATGAAAGCCCAGAAGAATAATCTAAACTCTACTACAATAAGCACTCAAATATGCGAGCACGAAAACTTTCATAGTTACCATGCTGCTCATTGAGCGCTCCGTACGAGTCTCGAATTGCCGAAACGGAGTGATCTCTCTTCTTGAGCACATTATCTGCAAAGTACACGATCGGCGTTTTTCCCAATTTCATACCAGTTGTATCTGCCAGAGTAGTTGTGAAGTAGGCAGGTTGCATTTTGCTGTAAGTAGAATACATACGTAGGTCATATCTCTTCAGAAACTAGCACACAGTTTACAACTTGTTTTTGGTGCTTTCGAGGGGTTTTGAACGCGCTGAGCTGTGCAAATCTGCAAGGATTGTTGAAAGTGAGCTTGATCACGCGAGGCTATTTCGAAGAAAATAGTACAATACGAAAAGTCTTATATTTAACCTAGTTTGTAGATGAATCAATGTTCAAGTCGTTGGAGCCGGAAAATTTTGTCTCGCGAAACATGAAGTCTGGTCGCTTGCTGCTGCTTTCTATTATCGTATCGTTGAGAATGTTGTCGGTCATTCCTTTGAAACTTGATCTGATGTTCAATACTGTTTTTAATGCCTTTACTAGAGACGCCACCCCTTCGAATCTCTTCCCATTAGCAATCCAGCAACCAAAAGCATGCGTCGATTGTTGAATTTTCCGAATCAAAGGAGTTTCAACCAAAATAAAATCCTCATAGGCTGGTTCTGCGACTAATAATCCCTTTACTGCTTTCGCTTGCAACTATGGCTTAGACAAGCATCTAATCTAACTGTATCTGGTGGTCCAACTCTGACATGTCCAATAGAAGGCAAACCATCGTAGCGAATAAAGGAGCAATTAGGAGGCGGGAAACGAAGATTAGAAAAGCGCATTTGTGTGGTGAGAGGTATACGCGATTCGGTGAGTAACTGTAGCAAACATGTTACCTCGCAATCATTGAGCTGCAAAATTCATTTTTTGTTAATGAAGAGGTTTAAGCACCAGTAAAAGTCTTTTCAACTGTATATAACCACTTGCACATGTTTGGTGACACTTATTCTCATGGCTTACTCTCATACACTTACTGCACTTAAGCAGGAAAGCATCTTCAGCAACAGCGATTTGCAGTGCCATTCACTGCTGAAAGATACTTTTATGGGAATCCGACATCATACCGCTTGCAGTAGGACTGAACAACGTTGAGAGTGGTAAGCCAGGACTGTGAGGCTTGGAACTTTATGCAGATGGAAAATTAAGCATTTATTTCAGATATGGATAGGGTTCTAAATCAAAGAAACATGGCTTATGATATTACTACAAGTTTTCCTTGAAATCTATTTACTTTTTGTTCTCGTGATCGTAAGGAAAGAGGCTCCAACAAAGCTACCAAGACGAAACCAGTTCTATTACCTGAAAAGGGAATACTCTTCCGTCTTCAAATCAGACCACAGGCTGAGACTGGTTTTCATTTCAGGCGTCCAAATAACAAAGTCGAAGTACCGTGTATGCGTTTCATTAGTTGTAAAGTCGATGAATTTTACTGTCAGCCCATCACCAAAGGGTAAGCGGCGCAGTGAGTACGCCATCTTGCCAAATTCAACCTTCAGTGACTCAGCTTTAACAATGCTTTCCCACAAGGGCTGGAATCCTCCGCTCAGCAAATACAGGCCTATAGTAAAGCATAGGATGAAAGAATAACTAAGGCACATGAACATGAACAGCCCTGTGATCTAGCACGAACATCTGTAAGCATATTATCCTGAGATAACGGCCGCGTTGAAATTTGTGCAACTCTGTGACGCCACAACTCGAGTTATATCCCAAATTTCTTTCATCTCGCAAGAGATCTGTGAACTTGAGCTGTATGAGATAAAACTACTGCACAGTTCTGAAAACACGAATTGCTCAATAACAGAATTCTTTCATATGCATGATTGATAACTGAAGTGCTACTTAATTACCTTGTTTTACTGGATTTGCTTGGGATAAAAAGAGTGAGGAAAGAAAATTTTCAGACGCTAATATTGCTTGGATGCGAGTCCATCTTTGCATTCGACACTCAGGGCTGTCTTCAATAGTCAAATGACTCGTCAATAACCGATTGAAAGATTGCTCACCTGTTGAGCCGGCTCCTTGCAGCCTACCCAGCATGCTGCTCATCAGCTTCGGGGTATTCCATAGCAACCCGTATAAGGCTGGCACCTCGTCAAGATAGCCATAACCCTGCTCCACGTGACTTGCCAAGAATAGAGGCTCCAATACCTCCAACTGGTTTCTCCGTAGGTAGTCAAGGAAAGTTCCATTAATCGCTGTCATAACATCCTCACTTGGTTCAGGCATTATCTCAAATTCATAAGACTCGCCAAACAAGCTTTTGTGCAATTGAATGTACCTAAAGTGTTGAATGCACATGGAATCATTGTCTTTTGGTTTAGGATAGTATCGCTCAAATTACGAAAGAAATAGCACGCAAGAATAGTAAGAAAGCAGCAGTAAGATAGTTGCAGAGAATTAGGTGGATAGCGAGATGAACCAAGCATTAATATTGCAAACACATAAAAAAATTTTAAACCGAAGTCAAGTCCGTTTTTATGTCTGCATATACCCTGTATGGCTTGCGATAATAGTCGTACCGACCTCAAGTATTTTAGCTAAACATATCTGTTCTCTTCATGTTATCATTGTTACTGTTCAAATTTTCACCATCGATTAATGTGAAGACGGCTTTACGACATGACCTTGCGTTTTGTTCACCACGCACATGTCTGTATTTATGCTATACTCATGTATGTACTTATAGTCACATGGAGCCACACGACATGTGTATACTTATAGTCATACGGAGTTTTCATACGTTCATTGCTGGTTGATCGGCAACTGGGCGTTCACATTTGCACTCACAACGAGGCTTCTTAGAACCTTGGTGCATGCTATTGTTGTTCGATTGCATGGAAACAGCAACAGTTCGTTCTAATCTATATTGCCATCCTATTCACGAGACTTTCCTGCACGGCTATACTGTGTAAACCAGGTGGCACCATCAAACCAATTGGCACAGGCTACAGAAAAACATCTTCTACTCCTAGAAATGCACCAACCAAGACATAAACTTAATAATTTGGTTCCATGTTGTCAGCAACCTATACAAGAGAGATTTGAGAACTAAGATATTGCGAACACTGACTTAGTTTGCGGATTAGTTTGCACGTGAAGATTTTTATATTGTTGTTGCTGTTTCTGTTGTTGTTGTTCTTGCTGTTGCTGCTACTGCTGCTGCTGCTGCTGCTGCTGCTGCTGTTGCTGTCGCTGCTGCTGCTGCTGCTACTGCTGCTGCTGCTGCTGCTGCTGCTGCTGCTGCTGCTGCTGCTGCTGCTGCTGCTGCTGCTGCTGCTGAGTCCATTGTTTGAAAACAATGCCATCAATCAAACGAGAATATATACGTCAAAGTAACGCAATATCAGCCATCGAATATCTCCATAGATGCAAATGTGGCGAAGATCCAGAGAAAACCTTCGGGATAAGTTTTTGTAAAGAAGACGTACTTGTAGATGGCGGCGCCAACTTTTCTTCCAGCAGTATAAGCATCTGTGGCAAAACCATTTTCTATAGTTTTGAGCACGATGTAGATCTCGAAATCTAGCGTGGAGGTTTCATTGTCAAGCAAAATGGAAGCCGGGGGCAGGTCGATCAATGCTTCCTCTGGGAAAAAAGAAGAATTTACATCCAATTCAATCACTAGATACGCAACTACAGTTTGCGCGAGAAACAAAACTACAGTAGGAGCGCATGATTTGTTCATAATCAGTGGCATAAGTTTCATTAAATTACCTGTATACTTGCGCACAAGATCAATAACTCGTCCGTAATCTGGTGCTAAGTACACCGTGCCCATGTCGTGAGGAGTTCCGCGGTGCATGATGGTCTTGGACTTTCCGCCAATACGCTGACTTGCTTCAAAGATGGTGACGTCAGTAAAGCCGGCCTGCTTAAGAAGCAGTCCCATATGTAGACCCGATGGTCCGGCCCCGATTACCCCAATTCGGTCCTCTAAGGGAAATTCAAAGAGTTTATCTAGAACCTGGTTCATGTGCAGGTCCTGTAAAAAGAACGACGGCATTTTCATTGCACCATATTTCTAAAATACTAGAAGCATGTAACGCGACCATCTAACGAACGGCCTCAAATCTGCAAAAACAAGCCTCTCATAGATTCGCCGTTAATTTCGTTCAAGATTGGAGGTGAAGATTACGACAGTTATATTGTTCATTCTTAAGTTAAACAAATCTAACTTCCACTAACACACAAACCCTACGCTGTTGTTTTACATATTTATGTATAAAGGCAACGCTTTCGATCGATACTCGCTCTCAGGATCTAGTATCGACGCGTATTTCACTCACTTATTACGCAAATTGTGTTAGCAATACGAGCGAATGGAGCGGATATTATACAGATGATTTGAGTGAATGGAGCTGATATTGCACTAATGAAACTAAAGAATTGAGCTGACATGGTATTATCTGTATGAGCGAATTTATAAAAAAAAGATGATATTTTACTAAAATATCAGCGAATGGAGCTGATATTATGCTAATAGTACGAGTGAATGAACTTGATATTTTATTAACAATACGAGTGAATGGATCTGATAATGTACTTATAACATGAGCGAATGGAGGTGATATTGTATAAATTAAGATCAGTGAAAGAAATTACTATTGTATTAATAACATGAGTAAACGGAGCGGATATTATGTTAACAATACGAGCGAATGGAGCTGATATTGTAATAATAAGTTGAACGAACGGAGCTAATATTCCACTAATAATTTAAGCGAATGGAGCGGATATACTGATGATAATGTAAGCGAATGGAGCTGATGTAGTATTAATAATTTTAGTGAATGAAGCTGCTATGGTATTATTAATGTGAGCGATACTGAAATACTGACAACAGAAGCAACCCTAACAGTACTGGCCACCTGTTGCGACACTTTGAACATTCTATAATCATTTTACGCATTTTTGTTTGCTTTAGGCTCTTTTGGTTGATTTTAAGCATCTAATATGAAAGGAATTTCATATCATACTCATATTTAGTAAAAAGAGGCATGTTACAGCTGATATACTTCTGTTCGTGATTCACATCGTTCACTATGTAGACCGAGCTGATCTATAAATGACTTACTGAGCGACTTCGGTCCAGGAATTTTGGGGAAACCTGTTGTCATCACCCGAGTCAAGCATAATACCAGCAAGAATGCCAGGTGGGAAAAGCCGACTTGCACGCTTGCCATTTCAAGATTTCTCCAAGTCTTCAACTGCTCCTTTTTGTTCGTGCTCACGGTCGGACTAGTTCGGAGTTCTAAGCAAACGATGGATCTTTCTGAGACAGTTCAGAATCTTCCAGCTGTAATTTGTTTGAACACCTTTAATTGCACGTTCGAAAGCAATGTTTTGATATGATAACTCTCATTCGCGACTATGCACTTGCGTGTGATATCCCGCATTTTTATTGGATTTAAACGCAACTTGCAGGTCATTTCGAGCTGGTTCAATGTTTTTGTAAGAGTGAACAGCGCCAGGAGACACAAAACTGCCATGAAAAATCGCGAGAAAAGCAAGTAAATAATTTTACTTGAAGCAAAGAAATCTATCGACATCCTGTTATCAGAAATGTTTATCGCCGCAAATAGAAGAAAAGGCTGACTCACAAAATAGTTTTCTTTCGCACTACCTAACGATAGTCTTGCAGGTTTCTCAGCAACCAGAAATCAGGCAATACAACGATGAAGAATGCAGCAGCACTTTTTCTATGCATGTAAGTGCATTCAAGTCGTTTCTTGTGCGAAGAGTTCAAAACTATTGCAGTCCGAGTCAGCAAGCAACAGCTATGAAATGTCTCTTGAAGAAAAATAATTTATTTCAAGATTGCAAGTTTCAGAACTGTAAACGCCTCGTGAATCTTTCCGCAGACACTTAGTGCCTAGTAACTTTGTTACCATGATATACTCAGCAGTAATACTCAGTTTGGTCGCTAGGGAACTGCGGCCCATTCGATCGCCCGCTTATCACATTCACCTAACTGTCTGCAACACAATATCTACTTTGGATGACTTTTGATGAAATTTCCCATTTTCGACTACATTTTTCTCCTTCACATGTCGAGATCTAGAGCAAGTGGTGTTCAGAAGCCGCGTTAAGCTCCTTTCTTTCAGGCTCGCCGCAGGGAACCACACTGATTGAGAGTTCTAGCATAAGACAGGATTTGATATGCAGTTTAGTCTCGCGCTCTTGCGTAAGCCAAACCAACCCTCAACTACAGCCTCGCTCTGGTACGCGGCTCATCCCTAGTCGATCACTTTGAAGTGTTCATATGTGCCGGCATGCTGGCTCGTCCGAGGGGAATTATCGATCATTCACTAGATGTAAGCCACTCGCCTTCGACAGACCCCTGGCAGGACAGTTCTGGTGTCAGTCTTTACACAAGTGCATGCCGGGAAATGCTTTGAAGAGCAAGTGCGGATGATCCTCCGCTCCGGAAATAACATTCACTGAATCCACTAGCACAGTTGAACAGTTAAGTTAGAATCATCCAAAATATCCCTGGCGAATATGATCGCCAGAACATGTCTCTAAACTTGAATTTATATATGAAACGACCTCATGTCTGAAATCTAACTATAAATATAAAACCCACAATATCAAGCAAAACCCATTATCTTAACCACTTATTATTTAGGTGCAAGAGGAGTTTAAGAGTCGGAATAGCCCATGAAGAAAATGATTCTTGCATTTAACAAAGCAAACGCAGTCGCCGACTTATAGGAATGTCTTTAAAAACATCGAAAAACCTCATCCAGGGACTTCAATCGCAACAACAAGCGCAAGAAACTTCGGTACATTAAACGAAAATTTCTTTCCACAACGATTAACAATAACAGCCATGACAACCTGGCGCTCAAAATACGAAGTGTTTCCAAAATTTGAAATCGTAAGATGATTGCCAAAATATTGAAGAAACTTCCAAACAGAAAACCAAATCCTATCTATAAAAGAAACTCAAATTTTATAATAAGCTGTCTCATTAAAAAAGTTGTACACGGCGTATAGAATATATATATAAAGTTCTACATACATGCCAAAAAATAAAGTAACAGAATAGCGTGTCTTCTCAGAATCTGACCTTAACCTCCGAACAAACATGCAAAAGCAAAGACATTGTTTATCTAACATTATTCTAGTTGGCATTCGACGAAATATCGTTTATTATAATAAAATTACATTATAATTACACTTTTATATATTGATAAGTTAAACTTTTGCAACATATGCAGCGATGCATAAACATATAGAATCATATTGGATAGAACAGACCAATCAAGTGCATAAAAACGAGTGCACTGCTTAACTCCCCATTTACTAAAATCCACATTTGATCTCACATTTACATAAATTGACCCCGAAACTTCCAACTTACCGACCTACCATGAGGGCGTTAGCATCAAACATCTCATGCTAATAATACTGTCACACTTAGAAACACGTTCCTCAATGACGCATTAACCTGCCTGCATCACCGAACGTAATTTGGATTACACTATTCACACCGATGAGCTCGCCCTGCAAATTTTCTGAAATTCTAATCGAGTTTAGCAGACGCTTGAGTGCCGTAACTGGCATTCACATCGACGGCTATACCATCCGACATAACAGCAAAGCGCTTTGCTACCTGCAAACCGACGCAAGTTAAAACCGACCATCCAAAACATACTACTTAAGCTGTCAAAATCAAAGCGCATAAATTAACCGGACAACTGTAAGCAAAACTAAATAATTCGTGCGGTGGGATAATTCACACGATGAAACATGGTTGCTAGGAGACAGGAGCCGTCACAACGCAGAAACCGCTCGTCAAACGTGCCCCGACCGATTTCTGTCCATACGCCGTACGACTTCGTTCTTGAAGGCCAATTTAGGTACAAACAAAAAACTATCATCGCATTGACAATTTGAAAACGATTTGACAAACGCAACAGGTACAGATCGCAGATACAGCTAAGAGTTGCTGACACAAACACACACACAAAAAAAACAACTAAAAGACCACTTTCCAAATTATTTTGAAAAATCGACTGCATTACAAGCAGCAATAAGATGAAGTCACGCATAACACGAGACTACAGCTACCGAAAGCCTTTCATTCAATTCACGAACAACATAGATTATTTCTTTCCAACGAAAACACCGCATTGGTAAATATAGCACCAGAGCTACTATATGACGAAACACGCTACTGCCTAATATGTAAACAACGGACGAAGAAATACTCCCAAGTCTCATGTTGCTAATAACTTGCATTACGAACTTCAACAAACCTAAACGATAGATTCACTTGCATCTACAATCGCATCGAAATCGGAGACAGCATACTCATCAGTTCTGTCGGAGATACGATGCTCCGAGTTGTCTATCAGACTGCTGTCCGTGAAACTTAAATTTTTCTTCACCTCGGGAATTTCATTCATAGGCGAGTGAATTTGGGGACTAGAGCTATCGTAGCTACTATGATCGTCGGCTCCGTGGGCCCCGTCAGGGGGTACAGCTTGTCTAGACACTAGCTCTTCTGAGCTATTGTCTGTGGACAAGCCAATAGCACCACCATCGTCATGGAAACCAGCTTGATCGCTCCTACCGGCGAGCGCTTCTTTCTGCGCGCAATTTTCCACCTGGCAGTACGTCGGCGATGAGTTGCACGACACTGCCTCAACGAGTATAGAAGAACCAGGAGCGTTCGGCGAACTAGGGCTATCTACAGCACGCTTCAGCAGTAGCTCCAACTGCTCGCGACGAAGACTGTTGTTAGCAGCCGCCAGTTTTTTTCGTTTCTTCTGTTTTTCTTCAGCAGCTAATTTAGCGCACTGAGCACTTACTTCATTGCGTCCAAGAACGAATCGCCGTATATTCATTGCAGCAACTGCAACAAGGAGAACGAAAACTAAAGCAGAGAAAGCGCTGACTGTCACTACAGTCCATGTGTCATCACTGTCATTTGTACTTGATAATTTCCTCTTAAGCTGAGGGTAACCACTCGTTCCGTTAGCGTCCTGTGAATGGACCGTGCTAAGAATCGGCTGAGTTGAAGTGTAATCAGAAGATCTAAAATCAGGCCTGGATGAAGTCAACGGACGCCCGGCGACTAATAATAGTCTGAAGCCAACATCAGATATGTAAGAATCACTTTTAAATATGATTATCAGCGAGTCAGCCTGAAGTTGAAGTTGTGCTGGCGGAACGTTGGTATTGCAAAAATAACCAACTTCCGAACCGGTGCCATTTACTACGGTGCTGATAAATAAATAATCACTGCTGCACACATTTTTCGAACTACCCTCAATCCCGAACTGGTCCAAATTAAGCTGAATCTCCGATATCGAAATGCCCTTCGGAAGGGTTACGTCCCACAAGCAATCGGAATTGTCGAAGTACCGCTCGGGATAGTTTGGCGATGAAATGGTCACAGGGACTCCGGCAACAAGTCGAATTTCCTGCTTGCAAGACGAAAAGTAATTCAACTGGAAAGAAACGTCGGGCGACGATGAATTCGAAACAAAATTTAACCAGACAGAATTCCCAAAGTGCGTAAATACATCTACCTCGTCTTCGTTAGATTGAAGGCATATGCGCCGAATAAGAGGCGCTTCTCCAAAAGTGGATGAACCATCGTGAAAGTCCAAATACCCATGCTGGCACAAAACAAAAAACGACTGAAAGTTAAACGTCAGCGAGGTTGTATTCAGTACATGCACTTTCCAAAGACAGTTCCGGTCAGCTGCCTCGGAACTCTGACCAAAAATAACGCCAACCGGGGCATTTAAGTAATCGCCGCAACTGAACGCACATCCGTAAATCTCAGCTTTCATGCAAGTCTTGCCGAAGCTGCTTGCCGGTTTGACCCTTAAATGTTTCACAAGAATATGCTGATGAAAATCATTTCGTATCAACGACCCTGGAAGAATATTCCCCGAGAAAATGTCGACTCTACCATCCAAATCACGATATATTGAATTCCAAATTTTCCCATCTAAACTATAGTCTAGTCTGTATCGTCGTACTCGACCTAGGGCAGTGCCCTCAGTAGCAATAGCAGCGACATGCAAAAAATGCTGGAAGTCAATTTGAAGGTACGAATCCGATAATATACTTAACTCCTCACCGGAGCACCAGCCAGAGAAATTCGCTCCTAGTCTTCCCTCGAATGCGAAGTAGGGCTCAAACTCACTAGAAGCAGACAACTGCGAATTTCGAATTCTCCTATTACCCATGCCAAGCGGGTTCTCACAAGAACATTGCTTGAAACGATGAGCGGCTCCAACACACTCATCTCCCCCAAACAGAGGAGCTGGATTGCTACACGTTCGGTTTCGCATTTGCACAATAAAGTCTTCCCAATCCGGATAAAAGAATTCCCCATCTTTACTGTTCACTGCGCAGGAACTCCAACTGCCCCACGCAGACCATGCACCGGGAATAGCAAGCGGACGCTTTCGTTCAAACATCCATGCCTTGTTTGACTGGAGGCATGATGCAGCAATCAGAACAGCAGACCAAATAACCCAACCTTTAAACATTCTTATTCTTGCCTTGTCTTACCTCTAAAATCCACGTGACAGGAACATAAGATATTGTCAAAGTGCCAAATTTTAAGAACATGGAACTTACAACCACATCTAAAAATTATCATCAGATACTGGAAAACTTACGATGGGTCATACGAAGTTTATGTACAAGTGGAAGCAATGAGGGCAAGCAAAAGCGAGATCACGCTCACGAATTAAACTAACCAAGAAGTAACCAAGACTACTAATATTAAGAAAGGCTAATACCAACCTTGCGATAAGAAAAGAAAACCATAGCTCGAATAAATTCCGACGCTATTCGTAATTACCTCAACCAGAATTACGCTACATAATGCATCCAGCGGCAAGGTACAAGCAACCAAAAAATCTTATTCGGATACTAAAAGACTAAGATTTGATCGAATATGCCTGAAGCGAAGAGATGACCACTTATTTCGGAATGCCCAAGGTATTCCCCATTCTGGGAGAGCTATCCTTGTTAATGACCACCCCGAATAATTACGTCGTGACAATTGCGCTTATGTAACTTCTTTGTATCGGTGCTTTTGATTGGTTG
>QQSS02123966.1:0-16226 GCA_003687565.2 Craspedacusta sowerbii
CAGTTCAAATATACGCGTCTCTTGTCGGAAGCAAGTCTCATCTTTGCACAACGCAAGACTCTCTACTTCGCCTCACTTCCAGTCAGACAAATTTCTGTCTTCCGCAAATCGAAATTCGAAATCCATTTGAATATCGCTACTATCTCCCCAATCGAGCTCCTGTAAACAAATTTCATCGAACTCATTGGGCAGAGCTGGTTGTTTCTGATCATTTTGCACAACGAAGACTCAAGATATTACTCAATATCAGTAGAGTAAACCAGTCGAGGGACACAACGTTCAACTAACTTTAGTACTCAAGATTCAAGATTCAATTTATATTCACGCTTAAAGATGGGAATCATTACCAAAGCAAGTCAGAAAATTTCAAAATATATAAATGAAGAGGGAGAGCTCCCCGTAGCAATACTAGTCGGAATTGATGAGCACGCCTTGCTAAGCGTATTATAAATACAAACCAAGGGGAAATAGGAGCTACTCGAGCGTGTAACATCCGTTTTCAAACAAATTTAGTAAACAATCAAAAGTTCTGGTTGACGAAGATTGACCTGGTATAGTGTATGTCAAGCAAGTTCTGATCCCAGGATACGTCATTTCACAAGTAATGATTAGCAATCGCTCAAAAAGCAGCCGCAGCATAATGGCTACTGCGGTTTCTGTTAATATCGAGCAGTAAAGAAAGGTGCTTGAATTGCTTTTTGCTGAGTTTGAGGTCTTGTTCATGTTGAGCAGGTCTTAGGCGATTTAAAGTATGATGAAATCTCGAGTTACTCTCTCGCTGCATTGACTCACGTCACTCATACACCTCAGGAAGTTTTGCTTTTCAGCTGTATGCGTTCGAATGTTGCAAGAAATAGCTTTTCGAACGCTCATTCAGAGATTTATTGGGAGAATTCAGGTTCATGGATTCCAATGTGCTACTGCCATACTTTACCGTCTGTACCTTTTGAGAGTTGAGAATTCTACTGTTTAAACCTACTGTAATTCTTCGTTTTTCTTGCAGAGCATTGTCAGAGGTTCCGATAGTTTTCCATTGATCCAGTCATGCATCAGTAAATATCTGTTTAATTTTATCAGGTCTTGTAATTTGAATATATTTAGGTCTTTGAAAAGAGCTGTCGTTAGAAAAACGTATGAACTCGAATGGTTTGAAGGAAGGCTAGGTGATTAAGATCTTATCAAGAGACAAAAGTAAATGCTTCCATAAATAATCTTTAGAGAGTATAAATCTACCGTTTACTCGTCAATAAGCGGTTCATTGCGATTGGTCTAATGTGACGTTGCAAACTTGTGTGCTCCAAATCATGCTCCTCTGTTTTAGATTGCGCCCCTACTGATTTCCAGAGAAAATTGAAAGAAGTCAAAAAATATACATTGAGTAAAGCCGTCATTAAACACTCAAGTTAACCACCTAACACGATCTCTCTCTACTTAGACTTCCTACTTTTTATCTCTTTCTTTCTCTCTTTTGCCCGCTCTCTTCCGATTACTAAGCGTGCTGTTGCCACGGACGATATTGCTTTGGTCAGTAAAAAAATTGTTTAGCGTTTTTAGCACCTTGTTAATTGTAAATTTACTTTTATTCCAACTTGGATCCCGGTTTATCGTTTCATGCCCTCTACAAAAACGTTCAATATCAGAACAAATGGTGCCTCTACGCTTTCTTGTTATATTTAGTTTCGTGTAACCTAGTTTATGATTGTTGAAAGTGGTATACGATTACTGAAACATGTCCTTAACATTGAAAAAATTGTGTTTAATTTGAATCTATATTTTATCAGAGAAAGCAGCGAAGTCAGTTCCTAGTGATGCACTGTCAGGCACGCTATGTATTTGTGTAGTTCTACTAAACCCCTGTTTTATGTCAGAAATATATTCGCCAGTGAAAAAAGCACAAGCGTAAGCTAAACAACAAAAGCAACGTTTTAATACTTGGTGAGTAGTGAGTAGTCCAGAAGCAATTATTTCTGCATGTATGGCATGGAACTCCCAGAAGGCCTATGGGCCTTTTCATGGGCCTTTTTCATCAAATATCTTCATACATTAAATGGCAATTGTGTTCTCTGTCTGATTCACCAGGTTGATGGAAAGTGTTGCACACGTGACATGAGTAACGTTTAAACGGTTTAATTCAGTAAATCATAGTAGCTTGAGCGGAATTTTCCCAGCTTTGTAACAACTTGTCATGTCTTACGCATTTGCTTAGCCCAAGTACGACTCGGACATTCATAACTAATAGAATGAGTGCACTTCAGTATGCTTCGCATATCTTATGCGATCCAGAATTATTCTCAGTCCAGGTTGTCTCAGGGAGGTAAGAGGCTGCCCGGCGACACTGCAAGGAAGCCTCCGCCTAATCCAGACCTGAAAATCGTGATCGAGTTTGAACTATCGTGTAAAGACCACTCAGTAAATCTACCATTTACTCCTCAATCTGGTGATTGATCATGCCGACATGCCGCATAGGTCAATATCGCTGCGGCAGAAAGCCAGGATACTTAAATTAAATGCCTGATGATGAAAATTTCAATCGCTGGAGCTTGTTACAGAAAGGCTAAGGGTTAGGGTTAGGGTTAGGGTAATTATTAGTATTATTGTTCGAGTTCGGGTTTGGGTTACAGACAGGCCTAGCCAGGAAATAAGTAAATAAATAAATAGCATGCGACCCAAAGCTACTCCATAAGTAACGCCTGCCAGCTGGTCGCCATCTTATAAACATAATTGCCGCGAAATCACGTCACATCAGACCAATCGCAATGATCATCTTTTTGAGGAGTAAACGGTAGATTTATACCCTCTTAAGCTAGCCCACTTAGCTTTTTCACATGGCCCACTTTCCGCGTTGTCAATGCGCGATAAGAAATTCCTTTCAATTTTGAACGGAGAATAAACAATCTGATCAGTATTCGAAAAGTAAGACGTTATTATTTTATAAAATACGAAAGTGATACGCTGCTATGAAATGGCGCTAAACAGAAGCATGTAACTTGTGTCACTACCAAAAAAAAAATCCAATTTGTAGAACTTAGTGAGAATCCAATCGATTCCTCGAGCTAACATTAAGCAGATGGCATTTTTCCCACAAGCAGTAACTGCAGCCTTATTAAAGACGGCAAATAAATTCAAGCGCTCTATTATGTGCATGAATAAGGGCATTGCTTTCACGCAAGTCTTTGCTACAGTCTACGATGCTTGTCAATCGAGCGCTCTTGCATTATTAACTCCCTATGTTTGCCAGTAGCGTTCATTGCATGCAAATGTATGGAGATTTATTAAGACTGATAAGGTATTAGAGTACGCCGTCAGCAAGGTGCTGCACGCATTGCAAACCACTGCGTACTGTATTGACTACCTCATTGGATTTTCCTCTAGTCGGTGTTCTTATGTCGAACACGGAATAAATAACTAGAAAACGCAGTGCAAGCGAGACGACTGTTAATGCCTGCGAGTCGCAGTTTAATGGCTTGCGATGAGAACAATGGGTAGAATTAACAAAATTTGAAATTTAAGCATGTTAACTTGACGACTTAGCGCAATCCGATAAAAGTTCTACACTCAAAAATCGCCTTATTCACCGTATCAAGTGTAGACGATATTTAATTCTTTCTCAAACTGAACGTAACAGAACGTCTGCAAGTAAACCATCTTTGTGATAAGCATGACGCAGTTTTGCTAGAAAGTTCGCACAACACTATAATATCAATGGCACGAGCTTGTGCTTCACCGCTGATCATATAAACGCGCTGCATTTACGTGTAGCCGCCTCATCGTTACGCACCATAAGCAAATCGGGCCTTTAGTTTACAGCCAACATTGAGAGCTTGTCGCAAGCATGTGCCTGACATGGTTTATGGGAATTTCGCTTATAATCTGCCTTCTTTCTAGTTGTGTTTAGCGCGCGCTATTCTAAGCTGTGAAGTAGATGTCCGAAACGCAACTTTAAATATTTATCCGGAGGCACAAGGCATTCGGTGTTTATTTACGAATGCACTTGCTTTCCAAAGGCTTTTTTTTTAAACATTGCCCTGCAATGAATTCTGTCACAAAGTCACGAGGTACAAGGTCGTGGTCATTCATGGTTGACATTATGAGAGAGCTCATAAACACAAACATGGCGTGTGTGAGCAACCACGCCTACTTCGTTTCCCACTCCTCTTATTAGGCTAGCAAACAAGCTGGGCAGCTGGGCGCCGGGATGAATAGAAGACCGTTGTAATGCATGCTATAGTAGCCGTACCAAAGTTGATGTACAACACGTGGAAAATTCATTTATATTTGACCTGGAGTTTAGAGCTTTGGGTAAAATGTGTAATGTCAGTCGAAAAATGGGAAAGATGTATGTGCATTTATCATCGCGATTTGGGTTTGTTTGCTCTGGAAGATTGGTTTGGTAAGCAGCTATTGACAGTGATACTGTCAAGAGTTGCCAGCGTTGCACGAAGAGTTTTGAGCCCGGTTAATTTAACTAAGTTTTATTCAGACTGCTGTTCAAGAGCTATTACATCGTGTGTTTTTATTTAGGATATCCTTGTGGAAGCCAGTTCATTGATTGTATTGATTTTAGAATGATAAATGGATTCGGCGCAATCGGGCCTCATGGAACTACTTTTTTTCGCTTGTACTGAGGTGGTGTTTGATGAAGAATTTGGCATCTCATCTTATCCCTCACATTATATTGGCTCTGGAACGTGGTTCTTATCAGTTTCATTCTTCGGCTGAGCCCACTAGTTCAAGATTTCTTTATGAGCACCTATGTTTGTGTAATGCAACAAAGCATTTGTTTGCCATGTTTAAAACCAAAATTATGACCATGTGTTTCATTTGAGAACAAATCTATTAAAGTGGAAAAAGTTATTTGTGCTTGATACCACTATAAGCCTACCTATCTATTTGCTGAAAATCATCAAGATGGTTTTGCATGGCATGATCCTAATCTGGCTGATTCTTTTTGAAAGAACTATGTGATGAATAATGCAGTGTAAATTTTGCACAAACATCATGTATTTGTCATGTACAGAAAGCCTTTGCAATAGTTATATACTTGTTTTAGGGTAGCCCTTGCAAGCAATTAGCTGCATCCTTGTATGCATTATTTAGTGGCTTCGCAAGGAAATGTAGGATATGGTCTTTCTTATGTTTTCCAAGCTTAGCACAGTCTGCTTGATCTTGATAGACAAATAGTTACGGGAAAGCAGCAGATTTTTTTAGGTTATTAGTTTTTTCACCTCACCAGCAATAATGCAAGTTTCATTTTGTTCCAGTGAGTCCCTCCATTATTGTTAAAATTCTTCTTATGTGAAATGGTCATTTGTGTGTATTCAAAATGTTTCAAGGCTATGCTTATTGGTTGTGTAACTGGGAGTCTTTGGTTACCATAAGGTTTGGAAACTCAGCAAACCAGTTTGCTTTCTGTCTGTGCCTCATATTTTTATGTTTTTTTATATATTTTATTTTTACATAATGCATCGTGCCAACTGTGCAAGTAGTCACGGCTTCCTATTTTGCTGCGGAACTAAGTCATTTCATCATGCGCAGTCATTTAACTGATAGAGACCTTCTAAGGGCAGTTAGTGAGGGCCTTCGTTCCCTATGTTCTTGGAATTTTATTAGCTGTATTGATACTGAGATGTTCATTGGACCAAAATATAAAAATATGGAAGGTTTTTACCCGGCTGTTGAAGTATGATGCATTTATATTTGTCTAAGTTTTTAAGTTTAAGAGCCCAAGGCTATTGTAAAACAAGGCATAATTTTTGGTGGGTATATACTGTTTAGTGATGATTGTTTTGTTACCCACTAAGGCTAATTCACGTGTCTTGACCTGGTCACTTGTTTACGATCTTTATCAAAGCACCTGTATTGTACTGTCATTTGTAAATCTGCTGTTTGAAGCTACTAGCATCATTTCTGCCATCATCATTAGAATTCTGTCAATAGCATGTTCTGGCAGCTGATGAATTCTGGTTCGTTGATTCCTCTTCCTGATCATATTTTTTGCAGTTGTATAACTACTGCAACCTTTTTCCCAGTTTGACACTGTTTTCTTCAGCAATTATCATCTTAAATGATTCTTCAAGTTGCATTCATGAATGGCTTTTGTAATTACTACTGCAATGATTTGACATAAGCTGGCGTTTCAGGATGAGTGACAGTCTCTTTTTCATTGTTAAGTTCCACAGCCTTATATTCACATACTCAATGTGTTTGCTGCTTGAATGTACATCTTGAGCAAATTTATGATGGAAAAAAGTCCCAAAGTATATGGTTACCTCGTCTTATGGAGGTTTAGAAACTCCTGTGCGCATGGTCTTCATCCGTTGGCCTATACAATCGTGTTATTGTTTGTCTTGAGGCAAACTCAACCCCAGATCGTCCTGCATTCTAGTTCCATCTCAAACCTCTTGACCATTGCTGCACTTGGTCTCTCATTTATGTATGTTTGGTCATTGTTAAGTCCCACAATTTTACATTGCCTTCCTCAATTTTTTTGCCATCAGAATGTATTAACCAGTGTGCCACCTATAGCGTCTCAATCGTTTCAGCCTTAAATTTACTGTTTCATTTCCCTTGCTGTTGGTAGCATTGTCTTCATTAAATGACTGTTTATTGTTAACTTGTGTCATACAAAAAGCTTATTCAGAGCATCATATTTCTTTGCTTTACACGTTTGCAGTAATTTTTTGATATCTTGTCAAGCTTTGTTTGTATTTCTTGATCGGAAACTTTTGGAAAAGTGTATCTATAGTTTGTTACCTTGTTGGGAAAAGTCTGCTATGCTTGTCTGTCTTTTTATAATCCTAATAATTTGCAGCTGGCAAGGCATTCTGCTTTTTCTTCTAGTGATGATTCTTCTTGAGTGCATGGTGTTTTCTTGAAGGAGATTATAGGTCAAGATATCCTTGTTTTTTTTTTTTGTAAGAAGAACAACTCTTATGTTGTGCTGTAAAAAAGTGCCACGTATTTTAGGAACGATATAAAAGATATAAAAAGGTTTTGGAGTTAGAGTTATGTCTCAGAACTTCTAGTAAGTTATAGAAAGTGTAACCAGCTTGTGTTATTAAAGGAATCCCATTCAATATATAGTATTTCAGTACAAAAATTAGAACAATCATCACTTGTTTCATTACTTTTGTGAAAAGTTTATCTGTGTGTGGTACAGAAATTTATTTTCAAGAAAAAACAAATCATAATAGCAGTATCTCCAATCTCTGTATCTCTGAAAATGTTTTAACATTATCATATGATGGCTACTTGAATCTGAGGATCCTGTTGTTCGTTTTTCCATTTAAAAAAAAAACGCTAATGTTTATGTATGTGAAATAAGTTTTATAAGTACTGTTGTATGGCATTGTGTTAAGATATTTGATAGTTGTGACACCCTGATGACAACTACAATGAAAGTTTTCTGAGGTAGCCTTGCCAAGTCTGCGAAAAATAATTGTGCATTTGCATTATGAACCTCACATCGAAATCTTTTGGTTCTAACCTCACTATTGCATCGTAAGAAAGCAAGCTAAGTAGTAGAGATGTGCTTGGCGTAGATTATTGATTTGCTTATTGTTGATGTGATTATTCATGCTTTTATGGTATTGCTCTGCATCATGCAGATATTGGTGCAAGTTTGTTGAATCTGCTTGATTGTGAGTGTCTATATTGTTAGCTCAACTTCAGGATCAGCATATTATGGTTTTTTCGGCAGCTTTTTTTCTGTTAGGATTGTTAGACATCCAGATACATGATAGTTAAATAAGGGTTCAACTGGAGCTTTTTTAATTTTAATTTTAATTTTGTGTATGGTGTTTTGTTTTGCCTGCTGTCGTCATTCAGTGTGAGACTTAGTTCTTTTGATATATTAATTTAAATGTTACGTCCATATAATGGAAAGCCTGATGCGTTGGATGCGTTGTTGGATGTATCAGCAATATGCATGATAACCAAACCCCAGTCACTTTAACGGACGACAGAACACTTAACCATAAGAGTGGTGACCTGGTGGGATGTGCTTTAATGTGGTATCTGATTTCTCGTGTAAGTAGTAATTCTGCTTCTAAAATTTCAGTTTATCTTAGATGTCGTGTTATCTTCGAATGAAGTAAGAAAGGATGCTGGCTTTCATCGTTAGTGAGTGGCTAAGCAATCTAACAGAAGGTCTACTCGTAGCTTGCAACCATGACTAAGCAAGGAGGTATCAGCTCTCTGAACTCATTACTGAATTTTACTCCTCCTATCGTGCGTCGCTTGTTGTCGTGGAAAGTCGGCAATGACGAAGAGCACTGGTCTGAGAAAGCTGTGAAGAGCTTAGTTAAAAAGTTGAAAAAATCTGGCGGTCCCGATGAGTTAGAACGAGCTATCACCACACAAGGTAATGTAGTTATTGTTTCTCTCTGTGAGATCTTGAGGCTTGTTTATTACCCTCGGACAGCGGCCGTTAGCGTTTTTTATTTTTATTCTTACAAAGTTAGAGACTTGTTGTTGCGATCTGACAGATTATTGATCTTTATAATTAGAAAGTTCTGAAAGACCCTTCGTGCAGTATTACGTGCATTTTTGATACTAGTTTAGACGATGACTGGTGTCTCGTTCTCTTTCTTACGCGCGTATGTCGTCTTGAAACGCAGGGCCTTTGACCATGCTGTGTGTACATTGATCGCTAGACTGAGCACTTTTTTCGTCTTTACATCCTCGGAATGTTGTGAATGGAATGTTGTATCTGACTATGCACGGTGCATTGTTGCATCGACTTAAGTTCAAAGCTTTTCTCTATTGCAGTATGCGACTTGGATGAGATGCGCATAAAAACTTCCGTGCGCTTTTTTCTATTCGTTTGTAATCCTCCACAGATTCAAATACAAGATGCGTCACAATTCCGCGTAGTTTGGATGGGCGGTTGCAGGTTTCGCATCGCAAGGGACTACCGCATGTGATTTACTGCCGCTTGTGGCGTTGGGCCGACCTGCAGAGCCATCATGAGCTTCGTGCTATAGAAACATGCGAATATGCGTTCAACCTAAAGCGTGACGAAGTTTGTGTCAATCCTTATCACTACCTAAGGGTAGTAACACCAGGTATCAAGCTACTGTGTCTCTATACTCGTTTTCAGCGCTTATAGGTTGCTCTGACTCGCTGTGCACAACTAGCTCTGAAGTAGTGGCTTCATGCTTCTGCATTATTGTTTTGTAATGGTTGTCCTTGAGTGTGCTAATTCCTATGCCGAGCCGTTGCTTATTTATTTATTGCAATTTTTAGATATGCCTCCGATACTGGTACCGAGAGTTCGTGATTCCTCAGATGTCCCTTTAGAGCTGCCTCCAATAGATCCTGATTTTATTTCAATGCCCGAAAACAAAACCGCTCCGGAAGATGACTGTAGGTTTTCCACGTTTCTTGTGGAAATGCTCGCTTTGTTGTTGTTCTTGGATAATTATATTATTGCCTTTTTGTCGTGACGAATTAGTGAAAAGCTGTTAATTAGCGCAGTTATTGGAGATCTATAAAGCAGTATGGGTCTCGAGGGACCCAGTCTCATCTGTAAAGCTGTTTACATCTTGGGTAATTTCGACCGAAAATACATGATTAAAAAAAATCTGGGAGATATATGGTAACCTCCTTTTTTTTTTTTTTTTTGAGGTTTTGTTGAAGCCGTTTAATCCATAATTTACAAAGAATCGGCATGTTGCAATGTTGGCTGATACGAATGTGTGATCGTTATTTATTTTTTTCTCGGGTGGACCCGAACCCAAATCCTCCTGGGGTCTGCTTCTTGTAGAATATCATGCCAGTTGCCTGAAGTAGTCCTTCATTGGCTAGCCGTCTATTAAGTTTATATGTATCCTTATATACTTCTGTAAAACATAGTCGTGCGTGCAGGAAAGGCTTATTTTTATATGTAGGCCTGTTATGCCTTTCAAGTCTTTATGCGCTATTCTTCATTATAGTGATGGCTTGCGAGCAGTCTCCGATCTCCGAAGTAGGTATGTATTAGTTATTCTTATGTACCGCTTCCATCGTCGAGTAACTTAAGAGTGCTCACCAAATAAAGCGCTGGACTATCGATACCGCAATGACTCTAAATCTACGAGACTGGCTAGTTTAGGTTAAGTTGAAAACAGTTTTAATAATTAGGTTGCATAGAGGCATTTCACTCCTGAAGGGCCGGAGACCGAGAGTAACTGCTAGTTGTTTGATGCGTGCTCTGAAAATTGACAATGGCGGGTTGCAACAAGCTGGAAAGGGGTACGCGGAAAGGAAACGTAATAAATGGAGCCTTTATGCATGGTCTTGTTATTTATGTTGTGTATATATTTATATATTTATTATTATATATAGTATACATATATATGTTTGTTTATATATATTCTTATTTCTTTATTTATTTAGTTATTTATTCATTCATAATCGGCGCGCCATTAATAGGCCGCTTTGCAGTTATGCTCTATGGTGGTTTTTCACTTGCAACGGTATTTCTAGGGAACAGACGTTTTTATGGCTCATGTGTTTTTAGTTGTCCAACGATCAAACAGCAGTACGAGTCTGACGTCATCGATGGCCAGCACACCAACTCAGCACCATTCCACAACAGTCAAGCGACAGAGCTCGTTGCCGTCTCCCCACCCAGCATCAAAAATGCCTCTTGTGCAGCAATCATGGTCACAGCAGACCCAGCAGCTGGTAGATTGTTCATTAAGCACCAGTAGTATATTTGGTTCCTTATGTTTGTGTGCCATGTCATTTTGCATTTCCGCAGTATTTTGTGGCCAAATGAACCGTCCTGTTGCTTTTTTTTCTGTACATATTTTAGGCATAGGTTTGGCGTCGTATGTTTTTAGAAGTCCGCATGCTTCGTTTGCTTCGTTTCCGCCACACATCCTAGTTTTTTTTATTGCTTGTAAGTTCTCATTTATGGGAAATCCTTGACTGTCTGCTTTTCCAGGCTCAAGTGCAGCATCCACCTGGGGTGACGAACGCTATGCGCCAACAATCTGCACTCCAACAGCCGCCTTTACAGCAGCTGCCCCAGTCACCGCATGGACAGCAACAGCAGCTTTATGCTCAGCACCATCACCAAGCGCTTCAAATGCATCAGGACGCCCATATGCAGTCGATTCAAGCATTTGATCGTCAGTTGTCCGATGTGGCCACGCCTCAGCAGTTGAGCCCTGTCGATCCTTACCATCAGCACTCGCTGCTGATGCAGACCTCCCCTCCAGGTTTGCTCTGCTCTGCTATTATCTAAACTTAAGTCGGAACCGTACAAAACTGGCCTTTCTGATGCCTGCGAGATTTTGGCCTTATTTGCCGACTAATATTTGTATTCGGCTACATGGTGGTTTCTTATGCAGTTAGCACTTCCATTATTTTGCTAGGAGTGTAGTGCTAGTGTCCTTGGTTTGTGTCACTGGCGCACGCGTAACATGATCTCACTTAGCGCGAAGACGTGTCTTTCGCATATGCGTTTGGTAGGGAACTGCTATACTCAAGGTTGTGCATAAGTGGGTAGTCAGTTTTCAGCACCACGTTTGAATAGAAATGAAATCGGTTGCTTATTTAATGAAATATCTCACGGGTTGGTGGTTAAAATTGCGCGCAAATTATCAGCGTCTGTTCAACTAGCAGGGGTGCCATGACTGAAGGCTTAACTCTGTCAACCTTTTTAAATATTAGTCTGTTCTCTGGACAGCTGCATGTTAGGTCCTTTTTGGCCCCATGCTCTCAAGGCGATAGTTCTTTTTTCGTATCTGCGTCTGAAGCAATCGATGTGCAGAGCAGCAGTAGGGAATAGTAGAACAAAGTTGAAATAGAAAGAATACCGCTTACTGCTAAGTATGAATTAAGTGAGCCAGTTTTCGGGTATTGCATCTTTCGCAGCAATTGAAGGAGATTTCGCTTCAGAGAACAGAAGTCTTACGTGGTTCGTCGAGGGTGACGAGCAAAAACTTGTTTGACTCCCGTACGAACTTTGACTTTCTAGTCATTGTAGGCTAGTCCTCAGTATCATGCTACTTTTCGAGTGCATTCCGTCATTGCTACCGGTTTGTTCCGCATAAGTACCTGGCTCACTGCTTATCAAAATACTGTAGTATGCGTTCGTTTATGCACGTACCCGCGGCCTTTGCTGTAGTATCATGTAGAAGTGCTGTCATTGTTTGAGTTTTGGTTGGTTGGTTGGTTGATTGATGTGGAGCCAGGAGTTTCCCTGAATGCACAGTCCATCGATCGTCGGTGACAGCGAGTGTGGCCAGTTGTCGGATGTTGGTCGAGCCTCTCGAGGAACTGATGAGCTCGTTACGTGCCCTCCAAGGGAGGGTCGGACGTCTGGCCAATTCTTCAACGATCGTGAAACTAGAATCGCACTGTCCCCTGTTACCAGGAGTCACTCGTCGTGAAGTCCTTCCCATCGGACGACAAAGTCGTACTGTGCTGGTTAGGTCTTCTTAGGAGATTCGCCAAACAGGTTAGCCACAAGAATTTGTCACATACCCTGCTTGCCCACCGACCTCCGTGCGGGGGCTCTCCTAGTTGGCCGGCCATAATTGCTTGTGTGTGTGTTGGTTCGCCAGTGTGTCTTCTTCAGCTGCACGGTCGTTTCTCTTTCTTTCATAGACTTCAACAGCCTAGCGAACTTATCTCCTGCGTCAGGTATGCCATGCTGTTGACTGTTTTGTCGGTCTTGGCTGCTTTGCATTCGTTCCCTTTGATACTGATATGATGCGTGTTCACCTTTGATTCTCTAATATTAGTTAAGCCTCGATTGGTTGCATGTATCTTAATTTAGCGACTTTTGCGCTGTGTCAGTGTTACTCTTTAATCTCTTTCATGCGTGTTTATTGTTGTAGGCACTTCGTTAGTATCGGATATAGACATTCAAAACTCGATGAACAGTAAGAGTTTTTATGTGATCGTTAACTTTTGTGATACCTTGCGTCTGGGACTCATTTTTTTGCTTGGCATAACATTGCCGGCACATCTGTTGAGGATTTTTGTCATTCCGTAATTGAATACATAGTTTTTAAGTTGCTGCTCTCCTAAGAACGCATTGTTTTCTATGTTTTACGCAGCAAACAGAGTTTTATTCGTAGTTCATTTGTCATGATGATTGTCGCCTTGCGTATGTTTTAGGTCTTGTGCCTCCGCCGAACGAGGAACTGCTGCCCGACGGTAAGCAGATGCGTTCATTTAGTGGCTCTGCGTTACTCAGCCTCCGTCCCACGAGTTAATTTGCTATGTGCATGTGTGCGTGCTTGGGTGTGACGGTGTCTGCGTTGGTGTCTGCGTTGGTGTCTGCGTGTCTGCGTCTTTCGCTGTGTGTGTGCGTTTGTATTTGTCTCTGTGTCTGTATCTGTGTCTGTGTCTTTGTTTGTATCTGTGGATCACTGCATCGGTGTGTCGGCAGGCAAATTTTCCCTCAGTTATTAGGTGCTAATTATTTGTTGCTATGAATATTTTTGATCCTTAGGATTCGAGCCAGTTATGTATGAAGAGCCTGGGGCCTGGTGCTCAATCTACTACTACGAGCTTCGTGTGCGAATAGGCGAACTGTACAACGCTACCAAGCCTGTCTTAACTGTCGATGGGTACACAGACCCTTCCAGCCAGGACCGGTTTTGTCTAGGTCTTTTATCGAATATAAACAGAAGCGAGGCAATTGAAATGACTAGGCGCCACATTGGCAAGGGCGTCAGATTATATTACTTCGGTGGAGAGGTGTTCGCGGAGTGTTTAAGTTCGAGTAGTATTTTCGTACAAAGTTCGAACTGTAATCGTCGGTACGGCTGGCACCCTGCGACGGTGTGCAAAATTCCTCCCGGTTGCAACTTAAAAATCTTCAACAACCAGGAGTTTGCCAGGCTGCTGGCCGAGTCTGTACCTAAAGGATTTAATGCTGTGTACCAGCTGAAGTCTATGTGCATGATACGACTAAGCTTCATTAAAGGTTGGGGCGCGGAGTATAAGCGCCAGACAGTTACTAGCACGCCATGTTGGATAGAGATTCATCTAAATGGACCGCTCAAGTGGCTTGATAAGGTTCTTGTGCAGATGGGGTCTCCTGGAACAAAGATGTCGTCCGCAACTTAGGCCTAGGCTTAGCTGAGTTTCTGAATTCTGTTTCTCGAGGGCGTCGCGCTATGAACTTTTTAAAACCAGTTCGTTCGCGGTAGGTATAGTTGCTGTGCGTACGACAATTCTAGTCAAGTTAAGTAGCGATGTAGATGTATATATGGGACTTGCGTGATGCTGCGGACGCTATTGCAGCACGTAAATAGCAGCTCCCTTTGCAGATGTCATTAATGTTCTCATCTAAGCTGAAGTTATTGTCGATTATCATGCCTAAAAGTTTTACGTTAGTTTGCCTATGGTCGATCTGCTTTGGTCTTGTTGTGGTTGTGTTCTGTTTATCGCCTTATCTGTCACCGACATTGGGATTGGTCCTGGGTAGATTTTTTTCTTTTTTCTTTTTAATTTGATTTGATTAAATTTTACTTGTCATGTTGGCTTTTTTCTATTATTAATTTTTATTTATCATTTGCCTTGCCGCTTTGCAGCTGCGTTTGTAGTACGTACTTGCGTGCACACTTGTGAGTTCATTGCCGTGAGTAGCCCACGTGCGTAGCTTTGGCTTAAGCCGGGGACTTGCATGAATATTCCTGAGGGCAGCTTTTCAATTATTTAACTTCTATCGTCGGTTTACGCTGACTTTTGGCGTTCAGGAAGATTTTTTATTTTTTCAAATTTAAGGGCGGCTCAAATGGTTTGTTCAGCATATTTCAGATACCAAGAAATTTAAGCAACTTCCTCTAATTGCGCTTTTATGCATGTATTTGGTATATTCGCTAGCACCGTTCCCGATGCTGAAGTATTTCCGTCACCTGTGGTCGTTTACGAGGTAGTTTGTTTTCTATGGTAGATCCCCTCCATGCGAGACCGTGGTGGCTATATCAGGGTTAATGAGAGCCGAATGTTAACGCAGTTATTTTGCCTCGCTTTCTGAAGTTTCATCGTGCTTGTTTTGTTGTTGTTGTATTTGTTTTTCTTGATCTTTTTTTTTTTCCAGCTCAGACGTTGCACTTTGTGTTGTGTTTTCTTTCTCATTATGCGCCATTTGCACGCGTTTGTCTATGGATTTTTCCCTTGAATGAAGAGGTCCTGAAGTGTGAGATCCATTTTATAACAAGAGCTTTATTTTGAAGAATTTGACTCCTTCAATTATGGGTTCTCAGTACCCAAGAACTTGTTTTGATTGTAGATTCTCTCGCTTTTAGTATGATCTGTCCTGGAACTTATATCTGTGCGGTACTGCTGTGAGTCGCGCAACTTCTTAAGTTGGTCTTTCGTGTGTACTCGCCGGCATCGTGTTTTGGTCGCTGGCGCTCCTCTTGTTTCATGTAGTATTGACTGTCTTTTTGACCAGCGTCGTGTACATCCCTGTACATAAATATATTATATATTAGACGTATGTTCGCACTATTATGTCATCAGTTCAAAACCATAAGCTTTCGCGAACGCGATAATATATAATAATAATAGTAAATCATAATGATGATGATGATGATGATGATGATGATGATGATGATGATGATGATGATAGTAATAGTATTAATAATACTGCAATTGGGTATTGCTTCCATACAGTTCTGTGGTCCTTGATGTGTAGTTATGACTTTTTTTTTTGGTCTATTCTATGGTCACGGTCGCTCGCGGAGTTCGATGAGCCGAAGGCGATGTTTTTTTCCTCATTTTAAAGACGATTATTAGCTACGTGCCATAGTGATGTAAATCACTCTTTGTTTTACTCGTAAGTACTTATTAAAACGATAAACTATGAAAATGGATGCTATGGAAAAGAAGGGGAGCGTGTTATTCCTGCACCCGTTGCGCGTTCCCCGATTGTTTCCCGATGTACCCGATTGTTCATGCTGGAATGTTTCGGACTCGACGCGTAAGATTTGATTCGCCCCCCCCCCCCTGTCCACGTAAATACAGGAGGCGAGTTTTTCCGATAGCTCGCCTGCTTGCCTAAAATTGAGTCTGTATGGTTATCGCAATGCCTGACAAGCGCGATCGCTTCAGGTTCGCCCTAGCTAAATGCCAGGTTATTACTTACCGCTGCAATAGAATGGTAGAATGGCGATGCGCATCAAACTTTTCGAGTTCATTGAGCTACATCTTTCCACTTTTTTAAGCATCAAATTTGGCATCCATAAATAAGCGCATATATATATATATACATA
>QQSS02124077.1:0-16223 GCA_003687565.2 Craspedacusta sowerbii
TACGCAGAAAGGTAAATAGATAATACCTTTTCCGTAAACGGGATGATCTGTTGCTTGATGGCCTTTTCATAAATCTTCGATTTTGTATTTAGTACACTGACAGGTATTGGAACATACAACTTCAAATTGGCGGAATGGCTAGACAAGTTGTTGAAACCGCTGGCTTCAAATGAGCACGTTATAAGAAACATTCTTGATTTCGTTGAGACCGAACTATCTGGAAAGGCTATGAGGCCAACTGAAATCCTAGGGTCGTACAATGTGACCTCACTTTTCACAATTGTACCAGTAGATGAGACGATAGAAGTCCCTGTTGACAAAATAAATATCAAAAGAATCGATTCCTCCAAAATCATAATGTTGGAAGCACATGGACGGTTTGAAATCGGTTAAGTGCTCGCAAACATTTAAGAATCAGTTCGGCTCCTTTTTTTTTTTTTTTTTTTTTTTTTTTTTGTTTTTGTTTAATGTTAAGACTCTCTCGGTACTAGTAGACTTGATGTGCTCTGCTCGAGCATTCCAGAGCTTTGCATGATATAAAACCTCGTTTGAAAGGCTTCTTGCTTAGGTACCGGTACTGCTACGTTTAATAAAAGTTTTGGTTATACTCTGTTATTTAGCGGCTGAAAGATTTCCTTTATATTGCGCAGACTCCTAAGGTTTATGAAAGTTTGTTAGCCTAGATTTTTCAACCTTCGTATTTGCATGGAGCGCTTTCATATTTTGACGCCATCTGCGCGTAGCTGAGTATTAATAATAAGTGAAACTAGGGACTACGTTCTGAATTTTTCGATTTTCGCTAGTGACTGCGCAGACGAGAAGGGACATCCTATGGAGCAATCGTTGATGCTTGCGTAAAAAAAGACCGACTGACATCTTTTTGTATTAGGTTATGTGAAACAGACCTATACAAACTATATATGCGTATATGCGCGCAACTTGTTCGCGTTCTTTTAGTTAAGACTTCACATAGGGAAAGGACTCTAGATCGACTCCGTGTGCTCCGAGCTTGGCTATCACAAGCTCACCTGAGGGCAATCGATGGCTTCATATACATATTAAATTAATTTTCCACTCCTCTATCGACCTAATTATAGCATGTTTGGGCTGTATATTTGCCTTTATCCTGGCAGAAGAGAAATTGTTTTGGCAGTGAATGGTGTACTCTGTCGTGTAGAAGTTTTCCGTTTATTTAAAGATTATACTTGAGATTATTTCCAGCCCTTGTTTGTGTTTGCGCAGTCATCTTCTCTTTATGTCAAGCCACCACGGCTCTCTTGCAGCGATTCGGGAGCTATCCTTTCGTGATGCTTGTATATGTTTGCTTTCATTAGTGGTGCGTCTTTAAGACGTTAGTTTCCTGTTTTAAGAATTTTGGAGGAAGCTTGTCTTCTCCCGCTTACCTACGTTTAGAGCATTTAGTAGCTTACTTGTCTCTACTGGAACCTTCCTTAGTGGTGCGCCTCAGACGTTTGCTGCGCGTTCAACAGTTATGGAGGAAGCTGGTCAACTTCGGCCAGCGTACTTGCGTCTAGAGCGTTTAGTAGCCTACTTATCTCTGCCATTGAAACCCTTAGGAAATTGAAACTTTGATTTGCCAGGGGCCTGCTTACTTTTCTATGCAGCTGTGCTCGGATAGTTCGTGCAGAGTTGTTGAATATGTTTCTTGGTCATCGAGCATGATCTCATCATTAATACTGCTGTCTATTTAGCTTAACTACGGTTTAATTATGGTACTGAACTTTGTCTTCGTTATTGAGTCGTTTTCAATCCTTTTTTCCCTAATATTTCTTAAACTGCTTTGTGATTCAACGCATTGTTTTTCGTATTTTAAGTTGTTTATCTAATATTCTGGGTCTATCCAGAATTGCCTGTGATTTCGTTGTTTTGTCTTAACGAATATTTTGTCTCGTGCAGTCTGTATGGTGTCCTGATACAACTTCGATGTAAGGACTAGCAAAAGGTGGCATCCCCAATTTTATTAGCCAAATAATGCGCTCGCAATGAAAAATGATATATTAATGACTTTAATGATATATTGAGAGGTTTATAACCTGGATGCATTTATTGAGTAAATAAATGTTGTTGTTGGTTTTCTTGTTCTTTCTCAAAGGCGCATTTTGTTGGATACTTTTCAACTCGTCTTTGATTAGGGTTGTTAAGCAAAAAACAAACAAAATTTTCAAAATTTTTATAGTTTTGAAGCGTCGTTTCCAGTCTTCCTCGCTTTGGTTTCAACTTCTACTGTAACAATTGGATGCATTTATTGAGTAAATAAATGTTGTTGTTGGTTTTCTTGTTCTTTCTCAAAGGCGCATTTTGTTGGATACTTTTCAACTCGTCTTTGATTAGGGTTGTTAAGCAAAAAACAAACAAAATTTTCAAAATTTTTATAGTTTTGAAGCGTCGTTTCCAGTCTTCCTCGCTTTGGTTTCAACTTCTACTGTAACAATTGTATTTGTCATGCTCGTTGCTTTCCTCCTGCAGGTTGAACCCGCATAAAAGAAAACAAAAGTTTAAAAATATGGTTAAGAGTAGTAACGCATAGTTTGGTATAGTGTATTATTGCAGTAGTAGGAGTATGGTGTAGTATAGTGTAGTATAGTATAGTATAGTATAGTATAGTATGTTATAGTATAGTATAGTATAGTATAGTATAGTATAGTATAGTATAGTATAGTATAGTATAGTATAATATAGTTTAGTATAGTGTAGTATAGTATAGTATAACATAGTATAGTATAGTATAGTAAAGTACAGTATAGTGTACGTAGTATAATATAGTATAGTATGGGATAGTATGGGATATATACGTATGCATATACATACACATATATAAGGTGAGTTTGCTGATTGCGAAAACTGCCTCGGCTGTACGTTAACGGAGTTCAAGCTGTTTGGATGTTGTCGGTTGCCGCTTCCGTTTACACTATCTCGTTATTGGTGAAGAGCACATTACACCTTCACAGGCGTCTCGGAAACTTCCTTAATATTTCATGAGACTTGATTCTTCAGCTGCAGTAGGCTTTAATAACTATTTTTTTTTGGGGGGGGAGGGTTGGGGCGTCGTATGTGCCCTTTGACTTCTCCCTTGTTAGATTTTGATGGAGTGAATTTATGCGAAGTTAGTTGCTTGATCTAAGGCATAATGCTTGTCGACGGTTAGAAAATAACTTCAGATCCAAAGTACTTTCTGATGTCACCGGAGGAAACTTCTATGCTCTTGTATTGAAAGTCTTGGTGTGTGTGTGTGTTCCTGTGTATCTGTGCATATTGTGCACCTTCTCTTCTCCTCTCTAACATAATACGACTTCCTGCTGTGAGCTGAGGTACAGCGAATAGCATATATTAAAAATTAAGTTGCTATGCGTAGCGCAAAATAAAAATGTATTGCATATTTATTTCCAAATTTCAAACTGATTTGTAGCCTCTTGAGGATACTGATTAAATCACGTGTCAAAGTGCATGCAAAATCTTGCTTGTAAAAATGCCTTTCGATAACGCGAGAGAGCTTTTTCCGTGTTACATTTTAATAAGCCTTCACTTTTTTCTAATTGCTTTGTTGGGTACGTTCAAGTGCTTGATAAATTTTCTCGAAGCGTAGCTAAGTTACTGAAATTTATTTCTTTTCTGAATCTTCTTGAAACCGTACATTTCAATCCGAACAGCCGTGGCGAACCCTTTTGATGATGAGTGAAAACTTGATTTTTTTTTTTTAATACGCCCTTTTGCGACAATGTATTGTGATTTGCCGAGATATGTAGCGGTGTATTACGTGCGAGATGATTAATTGACTGTGAGTGAACACCGTCAAGAAAGATACCGCATCCTATTTTTTGCTCTCGGGTTTGGTTCCTGTATAGTTTTCAGATTCTTTTCTGACTCTTCAATTTTTTGCTGCTTGCAGGTACTCGAAAGTTCAGCCATTGGAATTCGAGAAGTTCATGGAGGAAATCAAGTAAGGCGAATGCTTTTACAGCTGCGATGTTTTATTTAGGTTGGATTTTTTTTAATTGTTATTGCGTTCGGATTGCCGCGGTGCAGCTTAGAAAAGAAAGGCATTGGTTCTGTAATTCGGACCTCATAGCCATTTTCTTTTTCATAATAAGCATGAGCGGTGGGCCTCCATTCTCCATTCTCAACCCTTGAATTGCGGCCTCGTTTCGCTTTCTCGATCCATCATTGCTTTAAACTAGCGCAGCTGTGATGTAAAATTAGTCTCAGCCAATAGCACCGGGTTTTTGTTTGGCGTATGGCCTGCTGTGCATTGCTCGTTGGCTTGCGTAGCTCAGTTATAAATTTGTAGACGCAGAGGCCCACGGTCTTGTTTCAGGCTACAATTCATCTTCCAGACGATAATCATAGGCAGGTTGAACTTGGTCGTGGCTCAGGGCTGGCTTTGCTTCGTCTGGTAATGGTCTTAGGAGTGTAAGATGGCGGTTTTTCGCACCTTAAATCGTCGCGCGTGGCTACTGAAGGAATCCAGTAAGGCTGAATGATTTCAGGCTTAATCTTTCTAGTTTTCTATAAATGAGCTGGTCAAGTATATGGTTGTGTAAGAGACCTAGGCTATCAGGTCGCAAGTTTATCAGTGGCTGCATGTTTGCTTTGGAATCAACTGCGCATCTATACGGTACATTTTTTCCCTACTTCTGTCCCTATTTCCTTTCTTTTCTTTTCAATGTTGTATATATTGGCCATTTCATTTCTCGCAAGCATCCAGCGTTTTGTATTCGTAATAGGGGCGCATATTTATTTTAATGTCGTTAAGCTACGTCACATCGTGCTTGTGCCAGCAGCGGCTGTAAGCAAGCTTGCATGCAAATGAGAAGCGTTAGGCGCCGTAGCCCCCTCCGACGATCTCGTAACAGTTTTTGTGCATTGCACTAGCGAGTCCTTTCACAGCAGAGTCCAGTCGTAGTTGCTGACTGAATCGTTAGTAGGTTTTCGCGGCTTCCACGTTGGCTTTCACATGAGCCACGATTGAGTCGCCACAGAATGTCTGGATTTGAAGAAGACCTGCTGCATAATTGGCTCATTCGGCCGTGTGTTGGGTCCTACCTCGAGCACGCTCTTGCATTCTCATCACTCGTGCTTTGACGTGCGAGGTTTATTCTCTGGTGGCCATTGCTGCAGTCCGCGCGGCCAAGCCAGTCGCTTGGAGAACTGTGAATTTACCTTTTGGCCTTAATTTGGGAGATGTATGAATGTATCAATTAACTCTCTCGTGTTGCCGGTGACTCTTGCTTCAAACTGGACAAATGCGGGCGTCTCATGCCCTGTTGAAAAGAATTTTAGCTGTGGTGATGCTTTGTGTGTCATTGTTTCCTTCTTGGGGTTTGAGAGAGTTGACTTTAGTCGCCACCGCTATGATGCATGATCTTGCTAGACATGAGGTTCTACGATTTACATCCGCTCACGTAAAGAAACGCTGCGTCCGTTTTATTTAAAATTATAAATCATTGTACCTGTATCTCGCAAGCCCTAAACTTAGCCAATCGGGATGCTAGCAGCTGCTACTAACTCAGGAAATTTTTGAAAGGTCTCAGTTGCCTTCAATGCAGCGAGAACTCATTGAAGAAAGAGAGCGCGCGTCTCATTGCGTTCGAGGATAAAATCGGAAAACTCGGACCTTAAACCATTCGTTTTCTGCAGCAACTAAAATGAAACTCGAGCACTGTGTGGTAGCCTGTAGCTTTTGAGACGCTAGCGTTAGCTTTGCTTATGCTCGCTTCAACGCATCCACGAACGAGCGTGTTCACGGACAGACACCACACGCATGCATGCACACACACACACGCACGCACGCACGCTTTCACGCACGCACACACGCTTTCACGCACGCACAAGCACATACAAACTCCCACTCTTGTACACGCACGCACTCACGCAAGCGCAAACCACAGACACAGACGACACACACACACCGCAGGCACACACACAAGGAGACCACACGAACACATACTCACGCACTCACTTACACACAAATGCACACGCGTACATACATGCACATGCCAACACTTAACTCAATCCACGCACAAACACAGTCTTACAATCGCATAACCCACTCGTACTTGCATACACATGCGCACACCATATCTCACACTTGTACAAAGACATACATACGAGCGAGTAGGAGCATTTATAAACTGATTTTTCTTTTTCTCTCTCCGCGAACTTCCTGTTCATGTTGTCGTCCACCCTGTCGTGAATGCCTGAACGCTTGTTGCGTGAATTCGCTCGAATCGCGTTGTTTTCACTTGCTACGTCTGGAAGTCGTTTTCTGCCGCTCCTTAAACTGCGTTTCTGCGTGGCATACTACTATGTTTTTCTTCTTCTTGGTCTTGGTTTAATTGGTTATATTCCTATCGGCCTTTCGTTTTTTTTTTTTTTTCGTTCTTGCAACCTCTCAAACGTAGCATCCGTTTAAATCATGTTGCCGAATCGAACAGGTCACCAATGATAATCAGAAAGCTTTCATCGGAAAATTGAGATTGCTGTATTGAATTGCATACCAAAGCAAGAAAACATGCATAATTCTTTTGGGGAAAGGACACAACAGGTTTTTTAAAATTTGCTACCTGTAGAATCTTACCTGGCAGCTCGCCTCTTGTAACACATGTTAGACGTGTCGGCTTGCAAACAGGTTTGACCTACACATCGGACGTGTCGATGGCAAACTGAGTCGCTTAGGTTAACATTTCTGGAAGCCATTAATGGCCGGAGCAAGTTTGGTAGCTGCCTTCACGTAAGCGTCAAGCTGCCTGTGTGAGTTGTTTATATTTTGAAAAGGCATTTTCTTTTGGTATCGTTAATTTGCACGGTGGCTCTCGGGCCGCCCCTTAAGCTCGGCGCCGAGGGTGTTTCCAGATCACACGTTAAGTTTACACAATACTGTTTGTTGTGGCTGCAATACCGCATACAAGTTGCGTCACTTGTTTACCGAGGTCGGCCGCACAGTGGGACCTCATCTACTCCCTTACTAGGAAAACCCTGCTTTTTAACTGGGAAGTCAGCAGGGTTCGAGGATTGATGTGAGTGCCTAAATTTGAATTCATGCTCCGGACGTGTTCTTTACTTGCCTGTGATTATCTCCCTGAGATGGGGCTAGGGGGACACGGTTGCTCTTGGCGATGGATTGGGCGTGCAGCGCAGGAGTACTTCCGACTACGTGCCAGACCGAAGTAGCTGAAATTTAGACTCCTCAAATATCTCGCGTTACTGTGAATGGGAAATGCGGTTTTTTTTTTCAAACATGTTCCTTTCTCTTTCTTAGTTAGTTTTCCTTTCAAATAGCTTTTATGTTTGACTTAAAGTGTTGTTTTGCCATGGGAATGCGCTTTTACCCTCTCTGGGAATTAGAGCCTTTCACTGACGGAGATTAGTGAGTGAGTTACAGCAGTTGCTGCGAGGACATAGCCACGTGTATTTTTGGCTCACAAGATGTAGATTGTACGTAAGCCGTATCAGATTAGGCCCTTTCATAACAAGCACTCTACTGGCTCATCCCCGATTCGAGGCTCATCCCTCTACGAGACTCTTGTTTCCTCTTGTTGCCTCAAACCTTACTTTTAAACTAAATTGGATTCTTTTCCATGCCTTCTGCAGTGTTAACAGGCGGTTACTCGAATTAGTAAGCCGCGCAGTACGTTCGGCGCATACGGTGTTGGCTACAGGATTTTTTGACGGGATTTTCAGCGACTGTGCCAATGAAGTTCGCATCTCGAGAATTATGTTGGGCTTGTCTATGACGCTGCCTGTGGAGTTGATGCACAAGTGAGCTAGCTGTCTGATAGCCCGCTTTATCTAATAAACTTTGTATGCTAGGACGAGTGTTCGTGTTGTACTGAAGATTAAATACGAGACTCACTTGCCTAGTTAGTGGATTTAAGTTCACTATTGTAGGTGCAGTTTTTGGGTTAGCTTTTAGTTTGTTGTAATTTCAAATGGTCCGAAGTGGCGCCTTGTTTGTAATAATTCTGATAACAAACGCAGCGGCTCTTTTTTTTTTTTTTTTTTGGAGAGGGGAAGGGGATGCTTAACCAAACCATTATCGAAAATCAACTTTCCAAAAAACTTCTCATGTTCATGCATTTGAAAACGAGTTGTTTTTCTCTTCAAACGTTTTTAGTTTAAAGACTTGCAATAATTGCAATTCAATTATTGAATTTTATGCTGACTACTAAAATACTAATGAATCTCTTTCGTTGATACTTGTGGACGCACATGGTTCATCAGCGCCGCTGTTCTTCGGCTAGATGGTGTTACAGGCCACTCGAACTGGGAATTGTTCGCGATACCATCTTTCTTTCCGAGCAAGCTAAGCTTACATGTCATGTTGGAAGTGAATACGGTTTTGTGCAAGACGGTGTGTCGGATTATGTTAACGGTGAAGTTTGACACGCGACGCAAGGCGTCGATTTTTTATAGGTAGAGCTGGTGGCAGTTTGGGGTCCATGTCCAGTGACACGTGCTACGTAGCATGCAGCATCAGACGAGCATGCAGTATCCGTAGATAAATCGTGGGGCCGCGAATGGCGCTAGCGATTCTTTACTGGGCGCGAGTTTAGGCTCGTCCTAGCTTTGACTTTGCCCCTAGGCGCAAGTCTTAAAAATTGCTTTTCCCTGATCGGGCTACGTAACTCTAAGCGGGAGTAAGCTTTTGGGTTTCGATTTTGCTTGCGTTTTCGTGGCATCTGTAGCAGGATCTGGTTTCATGGCGCGAACTGACCCCGCCCTAAATTGTTTCCCATATCTGTAGGCTGGCTGCGCGGCTGTCTGGGGTAGTGCTAAATCTCGTATGGACAACTGTGTCTTCTATAGCATCTTCTCTAACGTCGTCTCCAACATCCCTTTGTGCTCAGCAGCAGCTCTAGGCTTACTGGCTTAAGGCTTAAGGCTTTACTGGTCAGCAATGGTGGCGACCATTTTTTTTTTAATTATTTATTGATTGACGTTTTGCGCACGATGTTTTCAGCAAAGGGCAGACATTCGAAGTCAACAGCGTCCTATGCGAGAATTGAATTTGACGTACCGTCTCCGCAAGCTCATCTTTGTATGTGTTGTCTCTTCGCCCCCTCTGCGTATGTGTCATCTCGCCACCCCCGCTTCTGTATGTATCACTTGCTCTCCTCCGGGATGATCTAATAAGTTTGAGAATTGGTTGACGTCACGTTTCATCAGCTCTTGCTCGGCAAGTCCGATCCTTGTGTTGTTTGCTGGCAAGCTGCTTGTCTGCTGGCTTGAATCATCTTGACTGCGTAAACAGGCGGCACCTGCGTGTCGCCTTGTTGGCGTGTTCTTTGTTCTCCACGCTTGTTTTCCCATGTCGCCGTTACCTTCTGCGAGTGGCTTAATGTTTTACCTATTTATTTTGGTTGACCTTGGTTGCGTTCCCACGAACCGCTGTCGGCTTGAGGGAACGTGTGCTCTCGTAGCTTCCGTTTCTGGTTTCAACAACCTGCTGCCAAGCTGTGCGCTAATCCAGTAAAACCTGTTTTTTTTTTGTTGTGAGCTTTTAAGACGTCCGCGCGGGGTTACCAACAGTTGTGGTAGCGGTAGGCGTTAAAGGAAAGCCGGCGGTTCGTTTACAAACTAAGCACCTAGCACGATTTGATCCATAATTCTTTATTTTGATTATAAATTTGGGAAAAAAACATGTCGCTAGTTAATGTGTTTGACTTGTGGAGCTCGTGGAAGGTTGCTCTTGGTGAGGACATCAAGAAGTCACGAAATTACTTGGTACCAAACTAATCCGACTTGGTTTTAACGCTGTATATACCTGCGGTGCTATTTGTTTGGATAATTGATTAATGTGCGGTATTTCTTTGGCTAATTGATTAATGCGACATAGTTCAGTGATCGCGAGAGTGATTGCTTTAATGAGCTGCATTGTCCGATGTTATGAGTTTTTGGAACTGACCAAAGCGAATGGCACGCAGAACACAACAATAATTTTGTGTACACGTAGACAGCGTGCACTTGTTCATTTAGCTCAGACGGCTGTTAATAGTTTTGTGAGTGCAGCTAGTTGTACAGCGTTTGCCGAGTTACAAAAGCTTTTCGTTTTGATAAAATTGAAAGCAATGTGCGACGTAATGTACAGCCAACTGGAGTTGTTCGCTTGGGAAGCCGATGAAGGCAGGTAAGAAAAGGCTTGGGCCTGGGTGGTGTCAGGGGTGCAAGCGCGCATTATTTTTAGTTCTTCTTCAACTTCTCTCTGGTTCCCCAAGAAGGTCCCTGTCTAGCCGTAAAGCATTTGGTGCTTTTGGACTTGAAGTGGTAAGGTATATTACAATAAATGATCTCGGTATTTAGTGCAGTTCTTGTACTCTCTAGGACGGGCCTTTATCCTCTAACTGGTATGGAGAGCAGTAAGCCCAAGAAGGAATCTTACCCCCAGTTGAATACGAATCGTCCGAATTCGCCGGAAGCCGAGTCGAGCATCGGCGCCAGTGCCGAAGACGAAATCCAGCCTGAAACGCGACTGGTAGGCAGCCGCGATAACTGGCTTGTTTGTGTAGTGTCATTGCTTTCCCTGTATCCAAAATATCCTTGACAGCCTCACTGTGCCTGGAAATGCGTGTGTCGTTACCTATCTGCTGTAAATGTTAAAATAACAAACCTGATAGTTGCCATAGTAATACGTTATTCTTCTTTAACACTAGTGCAGGTTTGGTGATCTGTCCTGGCCAAGTGTGAGATCCTTTGCTCTATGATCGGATGGGGAGGGCTTGTGACTGATCCTAGTTCGAGTAATAGATCCTTTCTGTTTTTTTGTTGTGTTTTTTTTTTCTTTAGCCTTTCAATTTGATGTAATTTTTTTTTACAGGTCACAAGCATCACCATCGTCGTGAAGGCGTTGGAGGACGGAGAGAAGTCGGTGAGAAAATGATTCTTGCCTTCCGCATTCATGCCGGTGCCTGCGTAGGGTGGCATCCTTCAAGCGAGAGATGCCTTCGATCTATCGAGGATCTTGACTGTTGCGAAGATGCTTAATTGTTGAGCGCTTCGCGTAGGGAAGCTGTAGCTTGTGGATTAATCGTTTTCACTAGCAGTTCGCCATCTTTATGCCTTGATTAAGTTTTAGATTTCACACTGCTTTGGATGTACCTTTCTTATTTGTGTATTATTATTTTATTTATTTTTTTTGGTGCCTAGCTGTTTACGTATCAGGCGGTTCTGAAGTCACGAGCGTGTCTCTGTATCTGCCGTTTAGTTATCTTTGTCATTGCGACTCGACGATAAGTTGAACCGCCAGCTGAACTGCAAGGTGAGGGACGGCGAGAAGGGGATGGACCTCGCTGGAGAGCTCGTCCATTACGGACTAATTCACGAGGTACGCGACTAGCTAGTAGTAGAAGAGTGTGAGTCGAGACTAGTTTTGCCTCTCTGGATCAGGAGACGATCGATCCCGAGTCGACTAGAGCATGCTTTTATTTCGTCGGTGGTTTTTTTTCCCGAACTTTATATTATCTTGATGCTACATGTGATCCTTCTGCGTACCCTGCCTGGCAATCCATTTATCATGCTTGGCCTGGATCATGTATCAGGACATGTATGACGTGTATCATGCAGGTCTTGCGTGACAATCCGTATCCATGGTGCTATCGGCTTTCGTTGCTGTTTAGGCGGACCAGGATAAAGTTGGTAACATGATAGAAGAGCATCTGAATTCTCCGGTGTAGACGACGAATGTGGTTGGCTGTTGTCGATGAGAGTTCCGAAGACGACGGCTCCATCTTTCTCGTTTCCGCGACCCTCTTGCGGCCTGTACAAGTAGCGTCCCAAGAGGTCAGCTTACCCTGCCCGTCTCAGTTTGGCTCGCGAACGAATGGCACAGGAATGACGGTAACTCGTGCAATCTGCCAAATAGGGCTGAACCGTCAACGAGAAAATCCAGCAGTTCGCTGGACAAGGGATAGTATAGACCGTTGTAATAGTAGACCGTTACTAGAATAATCATGCGTTTAATCGAACAACCGTCTTCGTTTTTCGCCAATGGCGAGAGCGCGTTCGCGGGATATCGCACGGGTGCATCGCTTTTCACGAGGACAGTTAATTTGTAAGCCCTTCGCAGCATGACAGCTTTTAGTTTTTTTTTTTTTTTTTTTTTTTTTTTTTTTTTGTTCGGCTTTGTTTTGGGCAGGCCATCAATGCTCTTGCGGTTTGGGGAAAATTCGTGTTTTTCTTTCAGATACTCTACTCTTGATTTTGTTTTGCGCCAGGAACTTGTTCTTCTGTGGCTTTGTCTCCTCCCCACGTATTTACGGTATCTGCTTTGGCTAATTGCCATTGAGAACGGGTAGATTCTTTCGCCAATGAAGGCAATGGCATGCAATCTATGCTTTCCGAATGACATCATTAGCCTCCAGCAACAAGGGTTGAACGTCGTCGATACCGCGATACCTACCACTCTGAAACCGCATTATTTGAAATAAAGTGTAAATAGAGCACGGTACAAATGTCTGACTGCTTGTCATGTTCCGAAATAGGATAACCATCTACTTTCCGAAATAGGATAACCATCGACTTTTCCGTACTGCAGTTTAGTGTTCTTGTTACCTGGCATGTTGAGAGGCTTTCTTTGCTGCGTGTAACTTATACCCAGCCCGCTGTTTTGTCTGACAGCTATTCTGCTTTGTTTTTAGAGGTGCATATTGGTAGATAAAAGTAAGGCAATGTACATATGTTCAGGAATGATGAATGAAATATGTTTATGAAATCTGTGTTCGTTTTAATCGTGTTTGGCTTGAGTTGATTCTAGCTTCTCACTCGTCAGATAACGCTCGGTAGAATCTAGCCCTTAGCTGAACGTTCCTCGGCTCTGCGAGATATAGCAGAATGGTGTGTGACAAGCCTTAAACGTGCAAAGTGGTGGAAGTATGGCAGGTTGGTTACAAAGGTTGCTGCTTGCGTCACATCGAAGTTCATGCGGATCGAGCTCCGACGTTGGGTCGGATAGCAGTAATTGGGTGTTGATAGCGCACGCGTTTCTAGTGGCACTGACAAATCTTCAGAAGTCTGAGCTAATCCGTTCGTTGATTTGGCTACGCAGACCATTATCCTATTATCTTTTAAGACTCTTCCTGGGGTTTTTGAACGCTTTTTTTTTAAATCTTGATTTGGAAAGATCAGCCAAATGTTAAGCCCCTCAAAGGTTGGTAAAAGCTTGATTAGTGTCGCCTACTCGAAAGACTTAAGAGGCATTCAGAACTCAAGACTCTGTCGTTTAGCTAAATTTCGGTAGACTTAAACTTTAACCAGTAACCGTTAACAAGCTAACGATTACGCCATATGTTTTGGCCTTGTCTTGAACTGTGCTGTAGAGAAGTAACTCCAACCTTAGCAAAAGCATTACTCCAAACGTAATCGATGTCTGATCACCTATGGTCCTGTTAAAAAGGAATGCTTACAGCTCTCTAAAATCTCCTCTAAATTATCATTAGCGTGCTGCGCTGGTGACCGCTTGAAGGGACAAAAGAAACCAGTCGCTTATTCAGAATTACCTACTGGGAGGTTAATTTAAATTCGTCGCTGAAGTCAAATTTTTTCTACTAGGTATTTCTATGAATTCGTCGAGTACCAAGTACCGAAGTAACAATACGTGTTTAATGCGTTTGGCTGTGAAATGAAAGCTTCATCTGCGCTGAGAAAGGAATAACGGCAAACAACAACAACAATCTTATTTCTCCCAAAGACAATACGGAAAAATACAAATCGTACATGGTAAGCATATAAAATCGCTAATCGGGAAGGAAGGTTCATCTTCAGCAGAGCTTAATATGATAATGCCCCCACTCCCCAAAGTTCAATTGCGTTTATCTACTAACACAGTCGTATCTAAAAACGTAAAATCTTACAAAAATAGGTAACGTTTTTAACAACCTTGGGTAAGGAAGAACATCCATTCCTTTTGCTGAAACCATGCCAAAGCAGTCGCAGTGAGGGGACAGGACTTCGGGAGCGGGAGAAAGGGAACGTGAGAGCAAGGTTTGCCAGGTTCACTCACACGGGCTGCTGCGAATAAACACGCGCTTTATGTTGCACAAGTGCTCGCTAGACAGGGAACTGATAGTTGCTATGGGGAAATGCTACCTCAAAGATGACATTGATAGCGTGGCGTTCCTCAGCGGCGGATCCCGGAATAGACCTTGACACCTCGTCAACTGAATTCACTTTCGCGCACTGAAGTAGTTTTTTTCAATTTTCACAAGACTAAGTATTTTAATATAGAATTTAAAAAATATGCAACGCTTTTTCATCGAAATCGCGCTACTGCATCGTGTCTGTATGGTAATGGTGAGGCAAATCTCGTCGATAGTATAACAACAACAACAACAACAACAACAATTATTAGTTCTCCCGAAAAGCATGGCGAAATATACCTCGTGCACAATAATTACATAAGGTCGCTAAACAGGAAGGAGGGCTATTCTTACCAGAGCTAATGAGCAGGAGTTTTGCGAAGTAGATCGGTTCGAGAGAGAATGCCAGTGGTTTTGCCTGTATATCTTGTCTCTGAACTCTGATTTTACATATTTTAAACCCAAATTTATACCATTTTGCTACATAATCCAAGTACGGGTTATACAAAGAATTGATCGTAAAAACTAATAAGTAAGAGAACGCCCAAAACCCGCACATACTTCAATAACGAACTGGATAAAGAAAATCATCGTAAACTGTAATAAGCTTGCCACACATAAACGGGATAAGTACCACGTGACGCACGACTGTCGAAACAAACGACACCAATTAACCGACTGCAATTTAAATACCAATAAAGATACCCATTCCATAAGTACAAGATTAGCAACAAGAAGATCCTCCTCCTTTTTTTTTACGTCTTCATCAGCATGGAGCGAAACTACCGCACTTGAGAAGAAAACGTCTTGTTTCGGTCACGTGTGCTCAAATTTTAGCGGCGATTGGTTGCTGCCTAATTGGCCGCGCGGCAAATTAAAAAAAATCGAACATGTTCTAATCGCTCGCGGCGAGACGCGGCGAGACGCGATTTTCACGCGCGCAGTGTGACCCTCTCCATAGGAAAGCCTCTGGTCTAATTTCAGATAATTAAGCGCGCGCGCTCGCCGCGCGCAGTGTGACCCCCCTTCACACCTCATTACGTGTACCTATATGGAAACAATCGTAGCTGAAAATTTAAAATCTTACCAAAAAGCTAGCGTTTTCAAGAAGCATGGGTCAAGCAGTTTGAAGTTGTATCAGGTAGTTACATCGCGAGCACGTTGTAACAGTGTTAAGCTCTATTATTTAGCGGTTAAGAGAGCATGTAGCTGTCTCTTGAATTGTGACTTACTGATCTTGAGATCTATTTCTAAGTCAATCAAGCTGATCAGGATTTTAGGACCAGCAAACGCTAAGGATCTATCCCCATATTTAACGGTGTATGTCTTTGGCACGCCAAGCTTTCCAATGCCACCATTCCTTGTATTCCTTTGGACTTCTTTTATAGTCACACGGTACTTGAGGCAATACGGCGAAGGCCATCCAGTCGTACATGAAAAGAAATGTGTAGAGTTCTATCGTGTCATAAAGTTTAAGTATTTTCATATGCGCAAATAGGTTCGAGGTTGGTTCAGAAGGTCCGAGAAGGTGATGATTCGTAGAGTTCTTTTTTGTATAGGGGTCATCAATAAGAGACGTCCACAAATTTTAGGCTAATTCTTACCCTCTCCCACTTGTCCACTTTGGTCCACTTTTGACTGGCCCCCTACCCCCTCCCATATTGTGGACGTCCACAAGTGGTAAAAACGTTTTATCCTTAAAAAACTACTGACCTCATATGTCATTTTACGATACCAGATGATGGTTAGACATTGGACATTATTATTGACGTAAAATTTCTCTTATCAACACGTGAGATACCAAGTTTAAGCAAATTATTATGATGCAGAAACAAAATTCTTCAATAAAGTTACGCTGATATTGAGATTATACAAGACTGGACTGAATGTTTAGCAGCTAAACTCATATACACGAGAAAAAATTACTCGTCTCGATCGTAGCCATTCAAATAAATTGGGTATAATCTGTTATCGAGTCGACGACATCTGTTGTCGAGTCACCTGCTGAGTCAGTCTGAATACTTGGCCTTTCAGCTGCCTCTTCACTCTCGTCTTGCTTAGTCACGAAGTAGCGATGATGAACAACTTCATGCCCTTTGATTGCCGCCTGCGTTGGAAAATATTTGCCACAGGAAC